>VMBQ01005305.1:0-20950 GCA_007657795.1 Dreissena rostriformis | reverse complement strand
CAAAATAAATACATATACACATAAACCACGACATATCTGTTCTTAAACATGGCGCAATGGTTAATGTTGGTCAAATGCAATTTGAATCTGTAAAGTGGTTCCAGTTAACTAAATAACAATACTTATATTTAAAGTGTTACAAATATTGCCCCGACTATAATTACTTTTTATTTTATTTTTGTAATACACTGTATCTTCTTATGTCACAATACACGAGGCTCTTATCTTCAGTGATCAAAGGGTAAGGTTTTAATTTATCCATCTTGATACGTTCCAAGTTTCGCAAAAGTCAACCAATCAGTGTTTTAGACATTGACGGGCTTCAGTCTTTTAGAGTTGTCATAAAAAAAAAAAGAATAACCTACATTGTAAAAAGTGTTTCAGTTTATCTTCGTTAAATTTGTATTGGCTATTATTTCCGATAAGGATAACAGTTAGGTGTATTAAATTCAATTATTCACTCGCGAAATATTCCTTGGCATTGTTCAAAATTGGCGAGTGTATCAGGTTCATATTGTGTTTCCAAAGCGGCAATCCAAGTTTTAAATAATGTTATTTTGCTAAAGCTTTATATTTTGATGTCGAATTGAGTGAATTGTCTTGCATTTATTGGCTATTTGTCAATTGCCTTTAAAACAAGTTTAGCGGACAAGAATATCTCTAAGCTATTGTTTCTGGAGTTGTATTATTCCTACATATTGCGCAATACGTGTTTTTTCTTTCTTTTATGTCACTTCTTTGCTGTGATGAAAGGTTGATAACTTTATCTCATTGTAAACCAGTTCTATCGGATTCTAAACGATTTTAAACGGCCTAATGTTCATCAATTTAGTTCAAATTGCCCAAGTTGTATGCGTTTCCTGTGTATTAAAGCATTTGGAACTCTTAATACATAAATTAAATATCATATATGGATCGTCAGATTTTATAATCAGATAAACGCTCGTTATTTGTAAACACGTGTGTAATATATGTGCTGCATTGGTTGTACACGTAGATATCTGATAAAACGATCGACCCACGTGTTTAATCAAACTGTTAAACGATTATGGTGTTTTATCGGAAATCCCTTCGAACATGACAAAAATATTCGCATTCGCCCATTTTCACGTTATGAATGAGGAAACCATACATAAACATGATTCGGGGAGTAAGAGCGTTCAGAGCGTAATGGATGTGTCCTTCTAAGAAACTTTGTAGGAATGTTATTTGATACAAATTATGAAATAATTAGTTGATGTATTGAGCTTTTTGAGAAATTATGATATTTAAGACATGTGGCGTTCGAAGTGCGGTTGGCTGTAAAAGTTGAACTAGACGAGGCGTCAAAGAATATGAGCAGTCTACTATATTACCTGTGTACGTCATAAAAAAAGGAAGTGTTAATACTTATGATTTTATAATTATAGTCCAAATACCACTGAACCATACTGCCATCAAAGTAGTTTATTTAAGTAACTGACGTTTATGTTGACACTAACAGATTAGCGATCTTGTCACTGTCAACACTTATACATTTGTAAAAAGTTAGCGAGTATACAGCTATGTTTTGAAATACGGCTTCGTTATTTTCGTTAACATAAATATCATTTAAGTCATCCGGGTAAAGTTTAGCCAATACCATTTACATGTTTTTAATATATATGATTCTATCACCGAGTATAACATAAAGAAACACGCGACCCAAAAGGTTACCGTCAGTAGACAAGATAGAGGAAAAAACTTCCGTTCAATGAAAGTTAATTGAATACATATTTCGCATAAAAAATGTTGCATATAATAATGTTTTTTAAGAAACAACTAAACGTGAGTTATTGTTGTTTTCATTTTTAGACTGAAATAGAAATGTTTCATAATTTAGTTAGTGCAGTAGGAAGAAACAAAAAAAACATCACTCTTGATGCGAATTAAACTTCTTTCTAAGTGACATTCGTTAAAGTACCCATCAATTTAGTCAAACAAAACTTTTCTGCAAAGATATGTTATTGTTTCTCCGTTTGGTTCTTTGTATCTGCAAAAAACACTCTTTGAAAGTCAAAGTTGACGGGGAAATGTTGTTGCTTTGGAAACGGAAATCATCTGGAGAATCGGGGTTGTTTTGAAATGAACGGATTAATCCAATATCTTTAAATTAAGTTTTTTGACAATGAGAATAATGTCACAGACAATAGTTGTTTTATTGTACGAGTAATTAAGGATCAGATGAAAATATAGCATATATTTATGCCTCTAACAGATATACCAATTTATTGACTACATTTTGAAATGTATTGTGTTTGCACTTTGATGAATAATTATGTCCTATCATTGTCATTTGTTAGTAAATGGTATGTTTAACCGAAAATACTTAAAATAGTGATCACACGATTTAGCAGCCGATTGGAAATCCAGCCTACTACAATATGATATATGCATATAGGTTAAATCATTTCCATAAAATTTCCTAAAATGTTTCTATTCCGAGTAAGTTAAACAGTCCCCATTCTAATATTAAAAAACATGCTTTGGTGGTGTTAAATTATTTAATAAACCACATCAAAAATGTGGTGTCGCCACAGTAATCACACGCTATACAGTTACCGCATCATCATTGTTATACATTTACATTTAAATATTTTGAATTCTATTTATCACAATAACGTAGTATTAATATAAATCATAGCATTCTTATTACAATAAAATTGAGACCACATTGAAACTAAACTGTTGCAGAAACTGCAAAGTGACAATAATATCAACAACAATCCTAACATAACCTTATTCCATAATATCCCAAAAATTTGATTAAATTGAGCCAAAGTAAATATTGTTACACTCAACATGTATATCACATTTGTTGTTAGTTCGTTGCGAAAAACATATACACAAATGAAAACACAAGATTGGTGTGACAATTAAATGACCATCACATCTAACAGCATATAGTGCTACATTAAACGTAAACAAAGTATCAACGCGACTTAGTGTGTGATTTTTTGTCATATTTAACAAAATTCATATATTCAAAAAACTAACTAAAATAGCAATGTGTATTCAAAAAATTTAAACCGCACACATATCATCAAAAGAAAATCTCGCGACGTTTAGTCGTTTGTAAACAGGTGTTTTTATCGTTTCGATCATGAACACTCGCATACATGTATAAAACATTTGACATAAACTTAAACACAACTACAAATCTTTTGTATAACACACATACGATGTTTATCAAAGCACAAATATGTGTTATATTTTCGATTTTTTTTTCGAAAAATAGAATAAACCCAACTTGAGCCACCATGTCATTTGTGAGCGACCTTTCCTTAACAGATAATGGTTAAAAGTAACGGTATATTAACCTAAACAACAACTTTTTCATACAAATCGTATCGTCAACATAGTAATAACGTCTTGCAGATTGAACAGTAATTGGTGTATGGAAGAACTTCCCGACTAGCGTTTCCATGAATAACAATGACGTCTGATGCGCATGGAAATTGTATATTGGCCGTTGATCAACCCGGTTGTCATATTGGCAGGTTCAAACATTAAACAGACAATTCATTAAATGTATATTTGAATAAATAACCGAATCACTTGTTCAGAATGACCATGTTATGCAACGAAAATAAATAACAGTAACATAACAATAACGACAGGGATTGCTTCACTCATCTTTTGAGACACATTCAAATGTTTGGTTTCAATTTTAAACTAGTTGATGCATGATGCAAAGGTGACACAGCACCTTACATTAAGATATGTAAGAAATGTTGTATACAAATGCAAACTTCACAATCGTAGGCTGAGTTATGCTAGCTATAATAAGATAACATAATTTATTTTAAGTGTCATATTATATAATAAATAGATTTGATCAAAAACAATTTCTCGATTATAAATGATGTATTTTAGTTTTCTTTTCATGGACACATAAACGTTGAGAAAAGAAAAAGAATTACTGAGGGAATGTGGCTCGCGACTGTCCTGGCCTTGCTTATGTTGAGTAAAGATCGCGAATTTTCGACAAGTCGGTCTAGTTGTGTAAATAGCGTAAGAGGTCGTCAGAAAGAGAGAAAAATCAACTCTCAAAACGGCGAGAATTAAAGTCCTCATCGTCTGCAAATTTCATTTTCTCAACATTCACTTACGAGAATTGTTTTCGTCAGTGTCGACACTAGATCCCCATGAAGTAGTGGTGATTGGTTGCAATCGGACGTTGTAAATGTATTTAAAAATATCCAATAACAACTACGGATTAACACAACATATCATGGAACCCTACACATCAACGTAAGATTGGCTTATTTGTAGTGTTTGTTGTTCAGTTCATTTGCAAAGGACACAACGAAAAAGCAACGCATGGATTCATCGTTCATTGCGTATATAAACAATTGTATGTTGTCGGAATTTCTGAGCAAACGTCGACACAAAGTTCATGATGTACAGGCAATTGCAAGAAGCATTCATACACATAATACAGTTCAAGACAAATAAGCCATTACATGTTTATATATTTACTACCCGATGATTTCATCTTCCATTTTGCATGAATAATTTAAACAAACTATACCATTCTATCATATGTGTCTTTAATCCATTTGTGATGCGAACATTAACATATAAAATGGTCAAAAATAAAAATGGTTTAAGTTAGTCATAAAACAGGCAAAGTTGGGAATTAACACAGAACATGGCAAAATAAAGTACCACTTGAGTTCAAATTGCAACGCAAAATTCATAGCAAGGACAGATTTGGCGAGTCACATCCAACGAGAAAACTGAAATGTTTGTTTAAAAATGGTATAGATTAAGAATCAAATCGCTTTATGTGCAGTGGCGACAGACATCAATTTTTAAAGACTGCAGACATCATACATTCATCGATGTAGTCTGTCCAAGCAAAGGTCTGTCCAAGCAAAGGTAAAAATAATAAATAGACAATACATGCGTAGTTATACGCTCGAAAATGTTATGTTTACGATTCAGGTTCATACCTTCGTTACTTGATGATTACCTAATTAATTTTCATGCAGAAATATTCATATTTCCTTCAAATACTACAATGAAAATTACGTTTCTCATTAGGTAAAAAGAAACACATTGTGTATTGCCAGAATATGTCTTACATATTTTAATTGTGAATAAATGTTCAATACCGATCAGTAATTAATATTATCTTTTTTCAAAATGAGCTTTAATGTATACCTATTTTTTTGAGAAAATAATACATTAAAAGTATGTTCACACCAGCTGAAATATGTTTGTGCACCCGACAAGATGAGTGTTCAGTGCGCGACGATGAAGCGGTTTACATGCAGTATAATAATGTATAGTCCTGCAATTCCTTGTGCAATCATTTAGTGTTCTGCACCAGCCTACAAGGTCGCCGTGGTGTTATAGATATGGTGTCCGCGACTGGGAGGTAATGGTCTAGACTACTTGGATCGAAACTGTTCTTCGAGAGTGTCTAAAAGCATAACAACATTTGGTTGATTAAGCATATTACACATGTATGAATGTGTTGCTATTTACCGCTTTACAATAATCGTGAAAATATTTCGACATTAAAATACCGAACACAATTGTAAATAAGATGGTAGTTCCTGATACCACTTCGTTTCCCGTAAGACCAATTTTCATAAATACAATCTGTCGTAGTTGTATACTAACATCTGGCTGTGATTAATATGAATCTGACTAATCTGGGTCGACACTTTACGCATATGCATTAATTCCAGTTTAACCAGAACGTGGCTCATTTAATGTATTTGTCCAATGCAAGTATGGAGGGCGTTGGCTTATGTATACTCCAGCTCGCAACAAAGGCTTTCTGGAATATTCAGACAGCGGCCATGTCTTCTTCCTCACTCCCTATTTAGTGTGTGTGCGTATAACAAAAACTGAATATTTCAATAGAAGGGAAATAACATTAATCAGTTCCACATAGTCTATAATAACGGGAGCCATAACCTTGTTTGCATCGTATAATTGAAATGGATTCTTGTCCGAAACGCACTAGGTTACTTTATCTGGCACATATATTGTCGAAAGTGTTGGCAACTGTTGATGGAGATATAGCGTTTTACAAAATACCATGATTTCTTTGGTTAATAATAGGGTTGGTAGTTGCGTGGTATTACAAGTTTTATCATAGAATATGCATCTTCAGTTTTGTGTTCTAATACGCTTTATATGGTTCTTTAGTACTAAACAACATGTGTTATTAATGTTCAAGTGACAGCATATTAATAAAATGCATATATTAATTGCAACAACGATACAAACTACAATAAAACAACGTTCACAATATTGCATTGAGATAACTGTAAGATAGCAATACAATTTAAATGCGCAGCCTTAACAATAACTTCAAGTATTTGTGTATGCATAATTGAGTTTAAATTAATAATTAAATTATCTTTATACAAGTATTATACATATGAAATTATTCTCGTTTTGAAATATACGGTTTGTGTTGTCATTTGCATGTTGTTTAGCAGAGTAAATATGGTGATGGTTAAGGGGTGTAATATACATGGAGCCCTCGCTTTGTCATCTATATGCGTTATAAATCTATTATTTCGATTGCTGAGGTGTGTATTTGACGGTGATAACATATGATGAAGGAGAAAAAAATGGTAATTTATCCGCGCTCGCTTCCCTTAACAAGTTGTTTTTGTTGAAAAAATCGAACAGATGTACTTCAGTTATAATGTTCAATTAACTTGCGTTTTAGTTTATTTTCAGTTCAGTTACTGATTTATTTCAGAATGGACCCTAGCCCGATCCGGTTTCATTGCTGGATGATGATTGCGCAACATTTATGGACTCCTTAAAGATTCTTCAACTGAGCGGTGCCATGGACCTTGATCACCCTTGCAAATTAAAGACATTAGAGCAGCAGAAGAATGGTTTTTGCATTTATGCGTGGAAAAGCCTTTAAAATACAAACATCCATGTCTAAGTTGTGTTTATGTTATCATTTATAAGAAAAGGAACTGCGTTAGACTAGAAATGCTAATGATGATTTGAGTGATGATGATGCCGATAATGGCGATGATAATTTCCAATTATTTTGATAAGGGAGAATAATTTATTTACTCATAACTACGAGTAAACACATGTTTTTCATGTGCTTGCTTGAATATTATAATTTCAAGTAAATGCCATCATCATTCATGATAAATAAAACGTTCGAAATAACAATATATGTTGTTCGGCGATAAAAAAAAATGTGGCTTAAGTTTGTGCTTTCATCACGGCAGCTTCATGTAGGAGATGTTTGGAGTTTACATGTGTACCGCTTTGTAAGCCACACACCTCTTGATATGGCGACTTTGAGTTGAATCGTTAGATGAGTCTCGTTCTTAGAAAACGGGGTGTAATACACGAGTAAAATCCGCGCAGGCTAATCAGGTACAACACTTTGTGCATAAACTGGATTTTAAATAAGAAGAGACATCCTTTAAACGAAAAATACCCTAAACGCAGAAAGCATCGCCCATGATTAGCCTGTGCGAACTGCACGACACTTTATGAAATTGAATTAAGCAACGTTTTCCTAGAGCGAGGCTTATATTTTTGGAATGTTCGAGTAAGAAAACAGATTTGGATGTAACAGAAGCCTAGCCAGTGATCAAATAAAACGCCTTATTTTCCCTTCTTCTTCAAAAATATGCAAAACGGTAATATTCTATACACGTTTTGAGAGTGTACATTGTGCCAAATATCTGCAAAGATGAGCACGAATCAATGGGCATCCATAAAACATACAACTTCAAGCAACTTCTGACAGTTTATTCGGTTTTTTAAAGGTTATTAATTTGGACATACAGAATTGCTTGGCATATGTTACAAATGACAAATGCTTCTTTAGGGAGTGTCGACATTGCTAGCTTATTTCAGAAATAATTAAATGAGAAATTCTGATTAGTTATGACTCAAAATTGGCGTGCACGTTTCGTTTGCGCAATAGCACAGTACACAGTTGTCATCATAAACATTAATTTACTGATTGTTTAGGCTGATTAAAATATTGTTATAACAGAAGTTTATTAAAATTGTCAAACGACAAGCCAAATGCGGTATTGCTAGAATTTCTGGCTGTGATGAAGTCGACTGGGTGCTGGAAATATGCGATAAATTGAATTATTCTTGTCAAAACCGGAAGTAAATATACACAATAATGGACACATCAACTCTTCAAAAGAACTCCCGACTTCATGTTTTGTTTAGATTCCGAGTAAGTATGTTTTCATGTCGCCGTGCTCTTTCTAATTTGCAGTGAAAAGAAAAATGTTAAATTGTTATCAAAACCATTTTAACCTAACACAAATAAACAGTCACACTCAATTTGCATCTGCTAGATATCCGTTTTATCATCACGACGATCAGTTTAAGGCATGTGGCCAAATACCATACAGTTATATACACAAACACAAATACCAATATATACAACTGGATTCACTCGCCTTGAAAAAGTATTAACAAACTTTTTATGTTATATACATTAGTCAACATTTTCAATGTGCAAGGGCTGGTTATCAAATAGAAAACGAAATCGAAAAGATGCTACAAGAAGCAGCATTAATAAATACTGACGAAACCCGCTAAGCATTACTGCAAAAATTATACGATAAAACGCACATTGAACCCATGAAAAACAGACGAACAAAACACTCACTTTTTTCTATAAAACATTTTTTATTTATTCAAATATAAATTAAGGCAAAAAACAAGCAAACATGGTATATTTGACTATTTCTACATAATGAATTAATCAAAATTACAAAATGAGTAAATTGCTGCCCGTATTCTCAAACAGATAGCTATGACATTTTTTTTATTTGACATTATTGAAAATGAATCCTATGACTTATACTAATCCTTTCTCTTTTCAATTCTTAATGGGCTGCTGATAAATAAGACAGTTTCTACAACCGGTTGTCGTCACCTGCC
Source organism: Dreissena rostriformis (assembly GCA_007657795.1). Lineage (NCBI taxonomy): Eukaryota > Metazoa > Mollusca > Bivalvia > Myida > Dreissenidae > Dreissena > Dreissena rostriformis. Next base: position 12,010 of record VMBQ01005305.1, on the reverse strand, counting down.
TGTTAAGCAGCAGCTCATTAACTATTGACAGAAGACTTACCACTTGACATTGAGGCCAGGATAACACTTTAGGATGAAAATAATACTTCGGGTATACTTGTTGTTTTGGATTTTGGTCGGTACAATATTCGCAAGAAATGATTTCTTCAATGTTTAAAATTGTGTATTGACTGGGCATTACAATTTTATAGAAGATTAAAAAAATATGTGTGGACTGGATCATGCCAATCATAGATGCGTCAGTACAAACAAATCCCAACATTAAATGGGATAATATCTATGATTGTATCAGCACATGAATTTAAAAATAAAAACTATTTAATAATTTAATGTTGTTTTAATCTTTTTATTTCAATATTATGAAGTCATTTTGATAATTTTCTACAATTTTTATTTATAGCATTACATGTTAGTCAACGTGAAGGCGCAGTTGAAAACTTTTCCTGTGCCGGGATATATCTGCTTTTGGTTTCTTGATGTTTTATACTGAATTATGCCTCAAAGCAGCGTTTCATTATATAAATATGAACACAAAATTGACTCGATAACAACAAGATTATACTATTACATCAATATTCAAAATTTTGTTTTTAGAAGGTGAAAAATGCATGTCTTATTGTTTCAGTAATTTCCTCGTTGTCACAACGAAGAGTGTAAAATCTGACTTGACCATATACATAAAATGTAATGCTTGTTTAATTACATTATTACAGTATAGTGCTTTATTGGCAATACTGACTTAAAAAAAACAAAACAATATTGTTCGTTCATTCTTTCATTTTGTTAAGTCTTATGTGTTCATTGTGTCCTTTATTGTATAGGCCCTTGGTCACTTGGATAAACAATTTATGTCAGATTTTAACAAGAATTATCTTCTGATAATGTGTGTGTATCTTCCCTCTTTCTATCTATTTGAATTATAGTTTCAGTATTATTTAACAAAAAATTGCACAAACGTTTAAAGCTGTAATACCTAATAAGACTAAATTTAAAAAAAGTGTATTTAAACGGGGACATACAACCTCCTTTCGAAATTATCCCCAAATGGTCGCGTCATAGCATCTAAGCTCTTTTGCCTAATTTATGCCCCGGAAGTAACATGGGTAAACATAGTCTTTTGAAATTATTTGGAAACAATCAGCTCCAGAATGAGTGAAGTAATATGAGAATTTATTCTGCATATAATTCACGGTTACTCGTTCACTTTACCTCCATTTGTAGGTGTGTATAATTATAAACTAGAGACCACGTGACTAGCTGATTCGGTCAAGATTTGAGGATGTTCGAAAACTTCGGCCAAATTCGAGCGAGAGCTTTAACTTATTATAGGGGTATTTATTATATCTTAAGAAATGTAATATGTGTTTATGCATTTTGGAATCGATTCTTTACATATAGTAAGATAACAAGGCTAGTTTGTCGACTTTGGTGGTTATTTAAGGCGAATAGCGCCTAGATGGTGTTCATATTGCAACTTGAACACAAATTGCATACAGTTAAACTTTTTAAATGAAGCACATCCGTTAAACGAAGCTGATATTTATTTAATCAATACGATTCCGGTTAATCGTATCAGGATCTTCGTCACGACTACATACATAATACAATAACGCTCCCAAAGAGATTAAAGCGTTACAAAACGAATACAAAATGTATTTTAGTTTAATCTAATTACACATTAATAATACATAAAGCCAGACAGCAATGGAAGTTGGAGAACTTGATAGCTTTATTTATTCAGATGTTAATAACGTAAATTAAAAAGGGACTTGCTGAAAGATGACTTCAACCATGAACAAAGTACGAATACATCGCGAAAAGTTAAAATCAATGACTTGAAAAAAATTAAAAGCAAATTTCTCTCGGAGCTTTGGAATAACGTCCGATAAAATGATGATTTAGTTTGGTAGTAGTTATGAAGAATTAATAAAGAATAAGCCACCGCTGTGTTTTGTCTTAATAATTCAGGATTTAATGATTCATATATTTTTTTTGCTAAATTTTATTAAATATGTGTCCAATAAATTGTTAAAATTACCCTGTAAAGAACACTAAATTGCGTTGTATCTATACATATTGAGTTCATTGAGGCTTAAAATACTGCATTGTATGGTATCAAATGTATATATTATATTATGTTATATATATTATACCAAGTGAAGGCATGCTTAACATATCACGTAGACTAGAAATAATTATAAAACATACAAGTGTAAACTAACGTTGACGTCTTAGGGATTCGATTTCAATTAAAAAAAAAACACCTAATAAACTATATTTTACATTGCATTTATTTGCAATGTAATACAGCAATTGTGCGATATTTACTAGGACATTGCCGAGCGTTGTTTGTTAAACTTTACCAAACGAGTTTGAAACCATCTGACTGTTTACTACTGACAATCAATACCACAACTATAACTACGAACGTCGCAATTTAATTACCACAAAGCTCCATTATTTCCGTGGCATCGTTACAACATAAAACAACGTATACAAATCCAAAGCGCATTTTTACTAACATATATAAGTCGAATCCAAACTACAGATACACAAAATACTTTATTTTTTTGTTTCACTTCGTTTCAGGGCAGTATGAATGAAGTGGCATAATGAAGTTCTGGATTTACTTCATAACCTTCTTCGAAATAGCAATCCAGCGCATCACTAGTGGTTTTATAGCAATACTGTTTAGAAAATAAAATATCAATGATAATTTCAATTATTACGTCGAATATCCGTCGATAATGGGAAGCGGACATCTACAACGAGCTAGGCCTGGTATAGGGGAGATAACCTTGGTTATGGTTAGGGTAAGGGTTAGGGTAAGAGGTCGGGTTAGGGTTAGGGTTACGGCTAACCCTCACCCTAACCCGACCCCTGACCCTAACCCCAACCCTAACCCTAACCCTCTAACCCCCCATGTGCATTACAATACCAGGCCTCGCTCGTTGTAGTTGTCCGCTTCCATGATAATGTATCAGTATCGTAGATTTCGGCAAACCTTTGTGTTACACGGCATAATTAAAGCAACTAATAGTAATACTAATGAAATACCTTCTTATATTAATGTTCTGATTTTTTGATCATTGTAATTTTCATTTCGATAAATTATCACCTCATTCTATAAGGTTATTCTTTTTAGGTATAACAATCATTTTCATTTGCATTTTAGTATAAAAGTCACATAAACAATCAAGTAGGTAATTTGGATCTTTTACACCCAATATTGCTGCTTCTTCTTGTAGGTGCGCGATGATGATCTCAAATATAAACTATATGATGCAATATTCTAAAATCTTTTTGTAAATAGAAGGGATGTAGTTGATGCGTGTTAGTAATTTTATTTCATCGTGCCTCAAAAAGTTGTAACTCTGTTGCTCTGGTCTCCTTCCTACCATTGAGTAATTTAATAGTAATTTAATTGAATGCCTTTTAAGTCCCTTTTATTACTGTTTAATTTGAGTTGCAATGCTAAAAGGTTAAATTTTATTTACACTTATATGTATCATGAATATTGCTGGGCCAAGTGTGAGGTTGAGCGCTCTATAACCGGTTTAAACCCCCAGTGCTTATCATTGACCGTTCCAAGGCGGTGACCCCAGCTTTATTCTACTATGTGTATATGTTGTTTCGTTTTGTGCCGTACTGTACCGTTTTGGCAATTGGTTCCTTGCCATAAATAAAGGGCCACAAAGGTGTGTATGATAGAATTGCAATACTGCTGCAGTTTCTGGAGTTTCACTTCTTTATTTTGTAATGTGCACAGTTTTAAAATACATGATAATAATTGCATCTAATGGCATTTCCATATTGAACAAAATGTAATTATTGAATAAGTGTTAGCACTTAGTGGAATATAAAAATGGGATTCAATGGCTGGCCTATATTTCAGTTGAGATTTTCCAGGAATACGGACACTGATGCTATATGATTTTGTAATTCTACTCTTTGGTATACACTGGCAGCGTAATTGTTTGATATTAATGTCATTCATTATGTAACTTTTAGTTAAATGTGTTTAGAACATGATATATTGAGGTTTAACATATATCCTTTAACAGTATGGCTGAGACTGACCAGTTCAATGCACGGTTAATGCATCTTGATGTATCTATTAGACAATAAAATGTAAATTTGTTAAATCAGCAAATACAATGGATGTAACAAATACCGTACAAAATTAGATTGTGACTTTGCAGTATATATATTTAAATCAAAATAAACACATATACACATAAACCACGACATATCTGTTCTTAAACATGGCGCAATGGTTTGTGTTGGTCAAATGCAATTTGAAAAATGAAAAGTGGTTCCAGTTAACTAATTAAAAATACTTATGTATAAAGTGTAACATATAATGCCCCCGGCTTTAATTACTTCTTTATGTTTTTATTAATACACTGTATCTTATTTTATCACAATACACGAGGCTTTAATCTTCAGTGAAAAAAGGGTAAGGTTTTAATCCACCTTGATACGTTCCAAGTTTCGCAAAAGTCAACCAATCAGTGTTTAAGACATTGACGGGCTTCAGTCTTTCAGCGTTGTCATAAAAACCATGTGAATAACCTTCATTGTAAAAAGTCTTTGAATTTATGTCCGTTATATTTGTATTGTCTATTAATTCCGATAAGGAAAACAGTAAAGTGTATTAAATTCAAGTATTCACTCGCGGAATATTCATTGGAATTGTTCAAAATAGGCGAGTGTATCAGGTTCATATTGTGTTCCAAAGCGGCAATCCAAGCTGTAAATAACGCTATTTTGCTAAAGCTTTATATTGTGATTTCAAATTGAGTGTATTGTCTTGCATTTATAGGCTATACTTGCCTTGTATAAAAGCTTAGCGGACAAGAATTTATCTAAGCTATTGTTTCTGGAGTTTTATTATTCCTACATATTGCGCAGTACGTGTTTTTTCTTTCTTTTGTATGGATCGTCAGATTTTATTATCAGATAAACGCTCGTTATTTGTAAACACGTGTGTAATATATGTGCTGCATTGGTTGTACGCGTAGATATCTGATAAAACGATCGACCCACGTGTTTAATCAAACTGTTAAACGATTATGGTGTTTTATCGAAAATCCCTACGAACATGACAAAAATATTCGCATTCGCCCATTTTCACGTTACATGTATGACTGAGGAAACCATACATAAACATGATTCGGGGAGTAAGAGCGTTCAGAGCGTAATGGATGTGTCTTTCTAAGAAACTTTGTAGGAATGTTATTTGATACAAATTATGAAATAATTAGTTGATGTATTGAGCTTTTTGAGAAATTATGATTTTTAAGGCATGTTGCGTTCCAGGTGCGGTTGGCTGTAAAAGTTGAACTAGAAGAGGCGTCAAAGAATATGAGCAGTCTACTTACTATATTACACGTGTACGTCATAAAAAAAGGAAGTGTTAATACTTATGATTTTATAATTATAGCTCAAATATCACTGAACCATACTGCCATCAAAGTAGTTAATCTAAGTAACTGACGTTTATGTTGACACTAACAGATTAGCGATCTTGTCACTGTCAAAACTTATACATTTGTAAAAAGTTAGTGAGTATACAGCTATGTTTTGTAATACGGCTTCGTTATTTTCGTTTACATAAATGTCATTGCGCAATACTTGTTCGTGTTTTTGTTTCCTTTGTGCCACCACTTTGCTATGATGAAAGGTTGATAACTTTATCTCACTGTAAAGCAGTTCTATCGGATTTTGAACGATTAAAACGGCGGAATGTTCATCAATTTAGTTCAAATTACCCAAGTTGTATGCGTTTTGCGAAGCCTGTCTATACAAGCATTTGGAACTCTCAATACAGAAATTTAATAAGGTATATGGATCGCCAGATTTTATTGTCAGATAAACGCTCGTTATTTGTAAACACGTGTGTAATATATATACTGCATGTGTTGTACGCGTACATATCTGTTTTATAGGAAATCCCTTTGAACATGACAACAATATTCGCATTCGCCCATTTTCACGTTATGAATGAGGAAACCATACATAAACATGATTCAGGCGAGTCAGAGCGTTTAGAGCGTAATGGATGAATCCTTCTAAAACACTTTGTATGAATGATATCACATACAAATAATGAAATCATTAGTTGATGTATTGAGCTTTTTGAGAAATTAAGATTGTTAAGGCATGTTGCGTTCGAAGTGCGGTTGGCTTTAAAAGTGCGACGTGACGAGGCGTCAAAGAATATGAGCAGTCTTCTATATTACATGTATACGTAATAAAAAAAGGAAGTGTTAATACTTATGATTTTATAAGTATTGCCCAAATATCACTGAACTAGACTTCTATCAAAGTAACTGACGTTTGTGTTGACACTAACAGATTAGCGATCGTGCCACTTTCAAAACCAATACATCTGTAAACAGCGACTAAACAGCTATGTGATGTAATACGGCTTCGTTATTTTCGTTTACGCAAATGTCAATAAAGTCATCCGGGTAAAGTTAAGCCAATTCTATTCACAGGTTTTTAATATGTATGATGTTATCACCGAGTATAATAAAAAGAATCACGTTACCCAAAAGGTTACCGTCAGTAGTCAAGTTCCGTTCAATGTAAGTTAATTGAATATATATATTCGCATATAAAATGTTGCATATAATAATGTTTTGTTAAGAAACAACTAAACGTGAGTTGTTGTTGATTTCATTTTCAGACCGACATAGAAATGTTTCATAATTTAGTTATTGCAGTTGGAAGAAAAAAAAAACATCACTCCTTCTGCGAATTAAACTTCTTTCGAAGTGCCATTCGTTTAAGTACTCATCAATTTAGTCAAACTAAACTTTTATGCAATGATATGTTTTTGTTTCTCCGTTTGGTTCTTTGTATCTGCAAAAACACACTTTTTAAATCGAAGTTGACGGGGAAATGTTGTTTCGTTGGAAACGGAAATCAGCTGGAGAATCGGGGTAGTTTTGAATTGAACGGACTAATCAAATGTCTTTAAATAAAAGAAGTTGTTTGACAATGGGAATGATGTCAGAGACAATACTTGTTTTATTGTACGAGTCATTGAGGATAAGATGGAAATATAGCATTTATTAATGACTCTAACAGATATACCAATTTATTGACTACATTTTGAAATGTATTTTGTTTAAACTTTGATGAACACCTATATCCTACATATCATTATCATTTGTTGGTTAATGGTTTGTTTAAACGAAAATGATTATACATGTGATGAAACGTTTTAGCAGCCAATTATAAATCCAGCTTACTACAATATGAAATATACATATAGATGTATTAATTTCACAAAATCTGTGGAAACCGTTTCTATACTGAGCTACTTGGACGGTCCCCATTCTTATTCAATACAACATGCTTCGGTGGTGTAAAAATATTTAATAAACAACAACAAACACGTGGTGTCGACACAATAATAACACGCTTTACAGTTACCGCATCATCATTCTTATAAAATTAACAGTTTATTATTTGAAAATATATTTATCTCAATAACATATTAATAATATACTTCATAGCATTCTTATTACAATAACATTGAAGCCACATTAAAACTAAACTGCTATAGAAATTGCAAAGTGACAATAATATCAACAATACTTCTGGTATAACCGTACTGCACAATATACCAGAAGTTTGATTAAATTAAACCAAATTAAATATGGTTAACCTCAACATGTTTATCATAATTTGTGTTAGTTCGACGAGACAAAATTATATACACGTGAAAACACAAGATTAGTGTAACATAGTTAAATGACCATCACCTCTTACAGAATATAGTGGTACATTAAACGTAAAACAACACGTATCAACGCGATTTAGTGTGTGAATCTATGTCATATTTTACAAAATTGATATACTCAAAGATTCTTATCTAAAAATAGCAATGTGCATTCGAAAATTGCAAACGCATACATATCATCAGAAGGAAATCTCGTTGCCTTTTTAAGTTTGTAACCAGTTGTTTGCATTTTTCTATCATGAACAATTGGATAAATGCATAAATCATTTTACCAAAACTTTAAATAAAACAACTACAAATAATTCGTGTAAACCACATACGATGTTTATCAAATCCCAAATATGTGAAATATTTGTAATGTGTTTTCTTTCGAAATTGACTAAACCCAACTGGGGTCCCCATTGTCATATGAAAGCGACTTTTCCTTACCCAAAAATGGTTTAATGTAATGGTATATTAACGTAAACAACAACCTCTTCATGCAAGTCACATCGTAAACAAAGTAATTACGTCTCGCAGATTGAACAGTAATTGGTGTCTGGAAGAACTTTCTGACTAGCGTTTTCATGAATAGCAATGACATCTGATGCGCATGGAAATTCTAGATTGGTCGTAAAATAGCTCTGTTTATATATAAGCAGGTTCATACATTAAACAGACAACTCATGAAGTTCAAAAAACGGAAATACGGAAGGTTGATTTCAGTGTTGTAAAAGCAATAAGGAACTTGGCTCAAATGAAACATTAGTAACAATAGTATCATTTGTATACACATGCTGTTGTGGTGTATGTGTAGAGGTATATTTGAATAAATTACTGTATCACTTGTTCAGAATGCCCATGTTATGAAACGAACGTACATAACAGCGACAAAACTATAACGACAGGTTTTGCTTAAATCATCTTTTGAGAGCCGTTTATATGTTTGGTTTGCATTTAAAACTAAGTGATGCATTATACCAAGATTATACAACACCTTACATCAATATATGTAAAACATGTTTTTATACAAATGCAAGCGGCACAATCGTAGGGCGAGTTATGCTTGTTATTATAAGAAAACATAATTTACTTTAAATTATATTTATTTTAATTTATACAAGTCAAACCATACACGATTGAAATATATTGACGATTACTGAACACGTCAGGAATACAATTATGCTGTTTTAAAATACATTAATCTGAATATATACGATATCTAAATACATGGGGAAGCACACAATTTAAAACAGCCTATTGTTTTATTGTACAAACATGCATGGCATTACGACGTAGTCCGTAATTATCTCTTTTAAATGCTTCAAAAGTTGTTATTCTGATAATCTAGTCAATATTTCAAGATTGAGTAATACAAATGAAATTACATAGAACCAATACTCTCCTTTATTGCTTTGCAAATCAAATTGTGAAGCTATGAGGTAACATTATTTTATACATGTGTTTATTATTATTATATTGGGTTAAGTATGTGTTTTTTCTACATGCAATTCAACCGGCTTAACCCCCCCCCCTCCAACCGCCACACGCACACTACCTTGCATTGACAGTTTCAAGACGATGACGAATGTCTGTTTCATGATGTTAATGTTTAATACCGTATTGTATATGATTTCCTAAATTGCATAGGCCATATGTCTTTTTACTTTAATAAACGACTAGCGGGTGTTCACAACAATTTTCCTACTGATAATGTTTCGGGATTGTTATTATTCCTATATATTTAAAACAATAGCCTGTCACAGTAGTGCAAAATCCCCGCCGAAATGTGTTTGCTTGTATGAGAAAATTTGTTTTAGAGAGTAGAAAAATATTTGTTAAACATGGTACCTGTGTCATCTATTTATATTTCAAGGATAGTGTTGGAGTTACGCTTTAGAGAATAAAATATATGGAAATAAAAGAAAGGGAGGTAATTAAAAATAAGACTATAAACAGTTACTGTTCTTGATCACTGTATTTTCCCTTAAACTCGTCTTTTCATTTTACAGTGAATACTTCAATGTTCAAATTAAAATATTATTCTAAAATTAGATAAAGGGAGATATTAAAAATTGAAAAGATAAAATATTTGCCATGAAATTAAATTAAATATAATTTAAAATAATAAAAAAATAAAGGAAGATAATTCAAAAACTACGGCCGAAAGAGTTATGGTTCATGTTCACTGCACTTCTCCTAATTGCTATATGTTTATATTTCTAGTTTCAAGTATATCCCTTCAGTAGATTTAGAGTTATGCTCCGGACAAAAATTTACTTTGAAATTAAATAAAGGGAGATAATTTAAAAAAAAGGTAGATAGAGTTATGGTTCTTAGTCACTGCACTTCTCCTACTTTCCATATGTTAATATTTCAAATTTCAAGTAAATCCCTTCAGTATATTTAGAGTTATGATCCGGACAAAAATTACTTTGAAATAATATAAAGGGAGATAATTAAAAAAACTAAGGTATATAGAGTTATGGTTCTTGGTCACTGCACTCCTTGTTGCCATCTGTGTATATTTTAAGTTTAAAGTAAATCCATTGAATAGATTTGGAGTTATGCTCTGGACAATGTTTCGGACGGAAAGAAGGACAGACGGACAGACGGACGGACGGATACTATTACTATATCCCCTCGAAAAAATTTCGGCGGGGATAATAAATATGCACAATGGCATCCAATAATTTTCATAAATGATTTTGATTTTCGATTTACAGTCTTATTATTGAGAATAAATTACACGATTTTCGATTGATATAATAAGCAGAATAATATGATTACTCGACGATATTAATTATCTTTAGAAATATAATTAAAATTCAAATTAATATTGTATGTGCATCTCTGCTCGTATTGCGTCAATAGTTATTGTTGAAGCAGATAATTTAAACCAAGTTGGCCGCAATGGGCTCACTAACCAAAACTTGTCTCCCGAGAGAAGATTGTCTTACGACATACACTTGATAAACTGAGAGAAATTAAGACAAGAACCATGGACGAATTATAACACGGAACAATATCCGCTACAAAGGCCACGCACGAGTAGAATAGATATTGTTTTTTTAATGGTTCATGCAAGGCATAGGGGACTTAATCCGCTTTAACGGTATTCGGAACTGTTTACCTAGCACTGAACTCGTTATTCATAAAACAAATTTAATGAAACTAGATATCGTACAATATAAATACAATTTCAATAGAAAATATTAATTCGATGTACTTCGTCCTTTTTCACCTTCCAAAAGCCGAATTGCGACACAAGATTTAACAAGACTATTGCCAAGCAATATGGTCCCCTACCGATGAAACTCCTCCATTTTCAGCAATATTTCTAGTCTATTTGTTGCCATAGCAACCAAAATTTTTGACGTAGGAACAAAATAAAATTACGTGCATGATGTCCATATTGCCATTTGTCCATGTTTCAAGTTTCATGAACAAATATGAAGAACTTAAATTTTTTAAAGTTATCGCAGGATCCACCATTTTCAGCAATATTTCTAGTCTATTTGTTGCCATAGCAACCAGCATTCTTGACGTAGGACCAAAATGAAATGACGTGCATAATCTTTATATTGCCATCTGTCCATGTTACAAGTTTCATGAAAAAAATATGATAAACTTTTAAAGTTATCGCAGGATCCAGAAAAGTGTGACAGACTGACTGACTGACTGACCGAGAGACAGGGCGCAAACCATAAGTCCCCTCCGTTGAAACCGGTAGGGGACAAAAAGTAAAAATAGTTATCATATGTTTGTTCCTCATCGTTCATTAAAATAGAAATAATAAAAATAAAGGAACAGTATAGACATTTGTTTAAACATTCGCTCGTATTCTATTTAAAACAAATATCAGAACGACCAGATCGCGTGCTGTTATCCTAAATCATTATGATCGATTTTAAGAAATATTTTAAATTTCTAATTAAATTGTTACTGAGGCTACTGTTAATGATCATGATGATGACGATGAAAATGATGATCATTATGATTATGTTCACACCACCAAACATATATATTTTTAACACTATGGTAATTTACATGAACCACGTATATTTTATAATTTAATATATTCCAACGGGAAAGCGCATGGCTGAAATGTAAGGAAATAAATGCTAAGATAACGCTTAAGTCAAAAGACAATGGTTTTTGGAAAACAATAGCACATAGTATATGTTACCCGTTTGCATGTTCTTGAAGAATATATGTAGAAAAATGACACCTTCTAATAGTTTAAACATATTTATTTCTTTTTGGCAAGTACAA
>VMBQ01005304.1:32500-69326 GCA_007657795.1 Dreissena rostriformis | reverse complement strand
TTTTTTGACGACCCCCATAAAAAGTTGAGGGTCGGCGCCGATTCTGGAGACACGGTCGGGTGACCGGAAACGGACCTATTTTTTTTGGGCCTTAACGTGTATCATAAATGGGACCAAAAAAAAAATCCATGTGCACACTATGACTACAAATATGTATTCGAAAAAAAACAAATACATGTAAATGTAAAGAATCCGATGGGGAAAAACACATAACATTAATTGACAATAAATGAAAAAGTTCCAATGAAAACAATAGCATTGACATTTTGTCTAAGTAATGAATGATATGCCACTAAAAATATGCCGCTTTATAACTATATTTCTTGTTTTTTGGCATTATGTCAGGGTTTTGTTACGCTTTTTTCATCATCGAGACAAACATAATATTATCCTTTTGCATATTACATTTATAACCAACCCTTTAAACAAATATTTTGTAATTTCTAAATCAAAAGAAAATGCAATCTAGTTTAGTATATGTCAATGTTTTTCACGGAATTACGATATCTGTCGAAAAAGGCATGTTCCGCTTGAACTAGTTTTTTGCTAAAAAGAGACTCCCTTTATGCTGAAAAAAAATCATTAAAGGGGAAAGTGTAACTTATTAGCCTGTGCAGACTGTACAGGCTAATATGTGACGACAATTTATGCACATGTATTAAGTCTAGTTTCCCCCGAGCGAGGCTAAATTATGTTATGTTTTATACACTTCCTTTCAGACCGTAACACTTGCGTAATATTATATATTTATTATATACTTTTTGCAGACGTCACGAGTGCAACATCAAGGGTCCGCCCCTGTCCGAGGTGATCAACCACAGCCCGAGCCCCATTCAGGGGCTACAGTTCCTGACCCAGGGGGGTCGGGCCGTCGAGGAGGGCATGAAGAAGTTCACAAGCAAGGCTCGAACCGACATCCTTAAGGGTGAGTATAACCCTTCTATGGGAACACTCTTAATGATTTAATCTTTACACATTGACACCATTCCTCTGTATACGAAACCTTAACTACAGTTCTCGTCCATCATGTTTTGCACTTCAAATAGTTGAGTTATGGTTGTTTAATTGTAACCAGACTGCAGGTGGACATTTTCTGGGTTATACTGGTAAACTACTAACTGTGTAATCCTAGTATTTTACTTCTCATGGATACCCGGGATGATTATATAGTTCTGGTTGAAATCAAATGACAAATAACTCTTTATTAATATATTTTGTAATTGTAATAAAACGACCATATTTATACCTGTATAATTGAGTCTAGCTTTTGGAAAACGAGGTTAAATGCGCGTCATGTGTCCTCGTCCCAAATTAGCCTGTGCAGTCCACACAGGCTAATCAGGGACGACACTTTCCGCTTTAATTGTGTTGTACATTTAAAGGAAGTCTTTTCTTAACGAAAATCCAGTTTAGGTGGAAAGTGTCGTCCCTTATAAGCCCGTGCAGACTGCAGAGACTAATCTGTGACGACAAATTACGCACGTGCATTAAACTCCGTTTCCCCCGAGTGCGTCTCATATATCACCTAAATAACATGCTTTTGGTTTCCATGACAACAGACGTTCCTGAGGCGCTGAAGCAGAAGGGAGAAGACTTCATACTGACAGAGGTGGATCAGTCTCTCAGTGACCTTGACGACAACATCAACACCGAGCGCGCCCTGCAGAAGATCGGTCTGCACGTGCAGAAAGCTGCAGATCACGTGCATGAGCTGCCGAAACTGGGCGATAAAGTCAGCTCCATCATCATTAGTAAGTGTGAAGTCATTATTGGGTTTGTGGTGATGTGAAGATGATGATGATTCAGATGATGACGACGATGATGACGATGACGACGATGACGGTGACGGTGATGATAATGCTGATGCTGCTGCTGCTACTGATGATGATGATGATGATAATGAAGATGATGATGATGATGATGATGATGATGATGATGATGATGATGATGATGATGATGATGATGATGATGATTTTCTTTCCTCAGGCAACGAAGACCAGGCGGTCAACCTGGCTCAGATTCTCGCCAATCGCCTTAAGGAGTCGCGTCCTCTCCTGGACTCTATAGGACACAACGGGGCACGAGTCCTTGAGAAAATGCCGGATGTCATCGCAGAGGTCGGGGACAAGCTTGTCGACTTTAAGGCCAAGGTCGCCGGCGTGTTCAACCGCGTTGTCGGCACTTTCCAGCGCGTCATGGGTTAGTCTTTCATTTACGATACGTCAGGTTTTGTCAAAGTGAATCTTCAGATTTCTTTCCTAAGAAATCAGTATTGATTTGAAGTGTTCTGTGTATAACATGCATGTAAACAACTAGTTGTTGTTTGGTTATGAAGTTGAGGAACACGATGTCGTTGTATTTATTAGAATGCTAAAAAATTGTTAAGTTACCGAAAAATAACAATACGCGAAAATGGTCTGCTTTACCTTAAAAACAAAATCTTATTACATATGAGGACTCTATTTGCAGTATCGGCACTTGGTTACCTCTGTTTTTTTGCAATTGAACAACATATATTTACGTCTTTGTCGATAGCTAACACTTCAATTTTATAATAAAATTCAATTTCAATTGACTCAGTCGAATAGAGATATAAACAGTGTGTGCAATATAAACTTGTATTCTGGTAGATAAAAATGACGATATTCAAAGAAAATATCGTAACATTTGTAAGATAATTTAAAAAACGAATGTTAGTATGAAGAAATTCACTGGTTATAATTTCAATTCCTAAATATAGATTCTCCTGACACTCCCGTTACCAACGGCAACCTGATGCCTCCAAACATCCATCCGAGCATGATCCCGCAAAGGAGTCAGTTCCAACAACAACAACTCATGCAGAGTCAAATGAACTTTCCACAAGGTCAGGGTCAATTCCAACTACCTCAAGGTCAAGGTCAATTTCAGCTTCCTCCAGGCCAAGGTCAGCTCCATCTGTCTCCTCAAGGTCAAGGTCAGTTCCAGATGTCTCCTCAAGGTCAAGGCCAGTTCCAGACAGCTAACGATCAGAGACAGGCGATGGTAGCGCAGCTTCAACAGGCGCAACAGCGTGAACAGCAACTCCGCGCGCAATTTATGCAGGCGCAGCAGCAACAGCAACAGATAATTCAGCATCAGATACCACAAGGTGCCATGCAATTTCAAGGTCAATCCCCACAGGTCAACATTCAGCCAATGAGCGGACAGTCAAACTTAAAGCAGACGATGGCTGAACCACTGCAGGCACAGCCTTTCGGAGCATCTCCGGACATGTCAAACAACATTCCACAAACGCAAGGATTCCAACACAGTCACCAAAATCCTGGCCAAGTAATGCTTGACATTTCAATGCCCCAAATGCCAGCAGTTGGACCTATTCAGATGCAAGCCTCTCCGGGATCAAGGCAAAAGCGCAATATAGCGTTAAGTGGAATCAGAGTAAATAGACAAGCTGATCCGGACTGCAAGCGCTTGAAGGATGACCCAGATACGTACTGCAGACTGTTCGAGTCTCAGTGCCACAACTGTACCCTGGAGAAACGTTTGAGATTTCAAGGTAGGCGTTCTTTGTCACACGTTTCCCTTGTGATAAAACTAGTGGTGATATATTAATAAGTGGCAGTGCCTTACCGGATATGTTTCGTCTGTAATACTGCTCATATAATGTCTGTTTTTACACCATAATTGTTCAGTTTCAGCCTATATATATCGTTAACATGCAATTAAACGAGCACTAAATAACAATTCCTAATTATGCCATCAAATAACACAATCTTTACATTCTTTTCAGTTTACGTGATGATCACTTATACAAACTTCTTTTTAATTATATTTCTTGCTTCGAAGTGTCATTTAATTCTTAAACAAAAAATGACCTCTGGCTCAAATATTGAAAATAGTCAGTTGTCATTCTGTTTACAGGTCCTTTTATTGATGGAAATAAGTACGTTCAAACACGTCCATTCTTGATGATACACTCCAGACGTGTACATTAAACTTTTTACTACAAAGTGTTTCTATATAATTAAGTCGCGCTCTGGGAAAACGGGGCTTAATGCATATGCGTCAAGTGTCGTCCAAGATTTGACTGTGCCGTCCGCACAGGCTAATCAGGCACGACACTTTCCGCAGTCATTGCATTTTGTGTAAAGGAATTCCCTTCCTATCAAAAATCCAGTTTAGGCGGAATGTGACGTCCCTGATTAGCCTGTGCTGATTGTGCAGGCTTATCTGTGACGACATTTTTCGCACATACATTTAACCCCGTTTTCACAGAGTAAGGTTCATTTATTTTTTTATTATTTTGCTGACCCAGTTTGCGGTGAGGGGGTGGAGAGAGCGAGAGACGAGATCAAGCGCATTGACCAATCAGTGACGAGCTATCTAGAGACGTATGAGACACAAATTGCCTCGGCAAAACTCGTCCTTAAGGTAAGCACACACAATTAACATTAACGATTTATTATTCAACTATTTTGAGGTTTAAAGTGAAATTGCGCAGTATTCTTTTTGTTAAGTTTTTTTTTCAACGACGATAACCCCTGAAATAATGTTATATACTTTTTTTTTCAGATTGAATTCAATGGTTTGAGTAAACTCAAAAAGACAACATCATATTTTGATCCCTACATAACGGCCAAAATCGGACCATCCATCTTCCGGTATAAATCTAAACGGATTCTAAATATAAACGACCTGCGAGCGACCGGAAGTCAAATTGGGGATGAATTGTGGGAGAAAATGTGGGAAAATGGCGTCTTTGCTGAAGCGAAGGAAGTGCACATCGTGCCTGACAAAGTGAGCATCCTTGGCCAAGCGCAGGTCAAGGAAGTTCATTCTTCCCATGCACATGCGCAAACACATGGCTCCGGTGGAAATCGAATTATGACGTCACTGATGACTGTAGTACTTGGAACGATGATATTCCTGTTGTAAACATATATTCTGCTCTGTATATATGTTTAATTTCAGTATTTATTAATTTATATGCTTGTGCTTCTAAATGAATGTTATTCATTAGTGTGGTTCTATATGCAATAAATTGTTTTGCAGTAAACTTGTCGAAAATATCTGGTTCCGCTATTGTTAACATTTACTAACGGTCGTTAACAATATAAATGTAGAAATGTAATGTTACACTTTATGGAAAGATAAAATTGGAAGATGAAGAAGAAGGAGAAGAGTGTTGTCCAATCTCCTAGCAGAGTTGTCGTTCGTGTGAATGGAATGTAGCCTTAAGAATTTTAGTACTAGAGCTCATATCTCTGTCGGGCGAACAATCGCTATTGAAAATGCAGAATATTTGGAAGCATTGCTTCCCTTAAATAAATTGTAAAACTTAAAACAAGTAATACCAACCTAATTCACTTGGTCGCATTTGTTTTAAACTAATTAATGATAGCTTCGCAATACATGTTAAACATTAAAAGGCACACACAGCCAATTGTAACATTACAGCTCTATATGAACCGATGAACATGATTCTTTTATTCAGACGCATTCCCATAAAGGTGACATTTTATTAAAAAAACAATTTATATACTCAGCGTACATTTTAACCACTTGAGGACCGTAGTTTTAGATGCGAGTGTATTGAAGAGCAAATACAATCGCGAATTAAATGTGCATTGGGAAATATTTGAAGTAGAGCTAAGCTCCGCTTTTTGGTCAACACCACAGTCGCAGTGGTATATAGTTGTAAAGGTTCCTGGTTCGATGAAGACAAATTGCTAATATTGTATACATCATAATTTCCACAATTTCGCAATGTATTAAACATGTATCACTGCCAATGATGATAGAGTGTAGGAAAAGGATCATAAAATTACTTCACTGCAAACCACTTTGGTGGTGATATTAATTACCCGGGTATAGCTAATGCCAAATATCGATCGCACTACTGTATGTTTGCGCTTTAGTGTTCAATTTGAGTACAAACATATTATCTCGTGTTGGTCAGATACCGTTGTGTCAGTTCCTAACTAACAACTGGGTGTCATAAACCACATGTTGCAGACTAACATGTGGTTATTAAATAAAATTGATTATACTTCAATTTGTGTACACTGATAATAAAACGTATATCAATCCCATAACAGGAAATTTAAAAACAAATAGCTGTAGATATTTAGCAAATAAGTTAGTTATCCTGAGTCTGTGATTGTCACGACGGAATATATAATTTAAAGATTCTTAACTTCTTATGGAATCTTTAGGTTAAATTTATATCATGAAGTCAATGATGTCACACAACGCAATATGAAAGTTAAAGTTGATATATTCAAACGTTTTAGAGAAATTAAAATGATATGGTTTGGTTTATTCAAGTTACAATATACATACAGTCCATGAGTATGCAAGTTACAAACATAATAACATATATAAAAGTACGAACATGTGATCAGTATTGAATTTCATAAGTTGTTAATTAAAGTATCAATACACGAAAAAGGTCTAGGACAATTAGATTACAGCATTTACAATATATTAAACAATGTTATAATGTATTATAACATAAAAAACAACAAAGACGAAAATTTTCAAGATAGCGAGAAATCAAGTTTAAGAAATACATTTTACACAATTAATCATAATAATATGTATACAGGTTTCTTTGACTAAATGCTTTGTGTACAAACATAGCTAAGTATCTGTTGGTACTTATAAATATCAGTTTGCATTGATAAGTGTTTCGATAGAAGTGCGATTATGGGTTCATTCGTCTACTTAATGCACATTGTGTTTTATCTTAAACTTATATATACTATAATATGTTGATAGCATGTTCTAAATATACAACAATTTAATGACTACAAGCCCCAAGTTAAGGAAAGCTATCAGTTAAAAAAAAAGTCTTACTTGCGAAACACGTACTTGAGTTATAGAGATATATCGACTTTTTTTCTCGTACTTTCATACACATTTCAGAAATGTTTCAGAAGATAAAAACAAAAAATATTTTCTGCAAATGGCATTTATCATGGTTAAAATTCCTGATATTCTCTCATCCTGTGTAGTACAAACATGTTATATATGAGTTCATAAATTTGATCGATATATCAAGGTATGTTCCGAGGAAAAATAGTGTGCCAACATTTATCTGGCCAGTTTCTTGCACGTATCAGGTATTAGAATAAAATGTTCATAACCGCACCGTTATATGAAGGTACATTTGAAGCAGAGTTAATCAACATCACACAAGAAACCGACTTTACAAAAAATGAGCGAATGACAGTAAGTCGATTATACTGATAAGAGACAAAGCTTTGTGTATAAACCTTTAATACTGAGGGATTTATGCTCCGCTCGCAAGGGCATTAACGGCAGTTAGTGTAAATTCTGATAAGAGAATTATGGATTTTGTACTCTGAACTTCCACTTACCGCCATAATATCATTGTATGAAGTTTGACTTGAATCCCTTTAATTTAACTTCAGCTTTGCTTCGCATAAGAAGCGGGAAGGAAAGACGGAAGAACGGAAGATGCTGTTAGTATATGCCTCCATTCGGGACATAAAAAGGCAGTCATATAACTGTAACAGGCAAAACACATAATCACATGCAGACATCTTAATTACATTAACATATTTATTTAGAATAAATGTATATTAAAATGCGTCAGTTTATAAGTAAAATACATTTAAAACGGAGATATGTCCGTCCATATTAATACTAGAGCGCGAAAATTATGATAAAATAACTGCATAAAGAAATTCTTCACTTGTGTCACACGTTCCATCTATTGACGAGATCTATATTGTTCGAATGGCACGTCTTCAGTAACTTTTTTGATACATATGATACATACATTTTCATTCGAATGGCGACATTTTCAACCATAATACCCAAGCATTATGCATGTGGTGATATTATATGGTGCAATCTCTAACAAGATACATTTCACAACCCCGGCCAAATTGTGATTTTAATATTGATATTAAAATTACTAGCCCATGCACATTCATTTCTGAATAAAATAGTATCCGATTAACGCGGGCTAGGGGGTTATTACTCTCAAACGTAATATTAACATATATCGAAAGTAAATAAATTGACACAATTAAATTTCGAAGCAGATAAGTATTACTAAAAGATTACAAACCGGTTTTGTGTATGGATATGTCAATTTAATACGATATCCGTTTAAGCCCGTTTTAATTCGCGTGTTAACCTCGAATTTTTGTATGTGCCCATTTTGTGTCAATAATCGACTGTTTCCAATATCACCAATATGAGTGTCCTCTATAGAACTTTCCTTAACATAATATCGATCTGCATAAATCATCTTTTTATTAGGAACTTGAGATACCTTATTCAAAGAAACCATGTCAGCAAATCTTTCAATACCTGCACACTGGGATGTACGGAAGCTTTGCAATATGTCCATTTCACAAGCAATATCAACATTTATTGGATCATGAAGGACGGACATACCATACTTTAACATCATCGGAATAGTTAAATGCCACACATGGTAAAGAATGCCAGCAAAATACCATCTATTCCAGAACATGTATTCAAAATATTTCACGAGATCACCTGTACTCACCACACTCATTTTGCAGACATCGATTCTACTGCACACATATCCAATACACAGCCCTTTAACAATTCTATGTATGCAATCTGGTTGCAGGTCTGTTCCAATTTGCATGCATTTTGTTACGTCAGCTTCAAGGATTTCATCCAGTTTATTAACTATATCTCTTCGTTGTCTACGAGAAATATGGTTAAGAAGCAGATTTCGTTTTGGCATCATATACAATGAAAGGTTGTTTGTCTGTATGCAACGTTTCAGGTATTCGAGCGCGTTTCGGAGACAAGTAACTAGAGTTTCTGGTCGGAACTCGTTGAATGGAGTTGATTCAGCCTGCCAGAACACTACGTTTTTCATGACATAAGACGTTATTTCATTACACACAGGTTGTAAAATGTACTTTGCTATGAGTTTGAGTAAAACGTACACTTTCATATGTGTATTGTTCAGCGTACGTAACAGATACATCTCCCCTAGGGTAAAACATAACCTCCACTGAAGATCAGCGTTCGGTGTTCCCTTTTGTGCCACCGGCACTACAATTGTTTGGAGACTTACCACGTAGTCTATGGTTTGTCTCGATGGCGAATCAAAATGCCTTATACGTGACGACCATTCATTTAACGTGTTGGTGCAAACACATGGAATTCCTCGAACGTAATCTATCTTCTTATTTAAACTCACAGAATATAACTCTTCTAGATCTTGATCATCAAGTGTGTCGACAATTTTTGGCCAGGAAGGGCCTTTTCTTGGCATAAAAACTGTGCATTTGGCTATGTATCCATCAGAAGTAGCAAACATGTCATCATTCTTGCTCATAAATTTATCAGCTGAAAGAAAAGTTTCTCCAAAACGCTGTACAAGTGCATTTTGAATACTAGCATGATCGCAAATAGCCCCATGTGTTGCTTGAGCTTTAAGAAGATAATGTCCTGGGCATGTTCGTGTACAGTCAAGGTAAAAAAATACTTTCCCTTTTATTGTCTGATGTGGAGTTCTTTCCAAACAAATGCATGACGTGGTTGTCTGGAGAACATCTGTGTCATTGATAAACGGTAAACCAATCCCTTCACGTTGACTTCCCACAAAAACCCTGTCAATATCTTTGCGCTTTTGTATATTGCGCGCAGATAAATTTCGAGCTATGGTACACTTATCAAACAGACAAATTCGTTCATTGATCGCAATTTCGTTAAAGCCCAACGCATTTAGAAACTGGTCGACTTGAATAGAAACACGATTGATGATCGATTCTGTCATTCTGTCAGTATTCTGCTGTATTCTAAAAATATATCTGAAAATAAAAAGCTATTTATCAGAGCACAAAACAAAACATTATCATAACATTTACCATTTTTAGCTCACCTGAGCATAAAGAGCTCTTGGTGAGATGCTGTCGTCACATTTTTTCCGGTGTCCGTCGTCTTGCGTTGTATGTCGTCTGTCGTTAACTGTTAGCTTGTTACCACTAAAGAGGCCAACGTTTATCTAATCTTGATGAAACGTGGTAATTTAGTTTATCTTGACAATATCTAGCGCAATTTCGAATCTGGGTCAGGCTCAAAAATCTAGGTCACCACTTCAGATCTTCTAAAACTTGGTTAGAACGTTCATCTTGACAATATTTATGCCGAATTTGAATCTTGCTCACGTTCGTCTTACAACTAGGTGACCAGGTCGAATCTTAGAAAACATTGTTACTAGTATAGAAGCCACATTTATGACTCAATCTTGATAAAAAGCGGCCATAATGTTAATCTTGCCAATATCAAGGCCGAGGTCGAATCTGGGTCACATGCGTCCAAAACCTAGGTCAACAGTTAAATATAAGAAAGCCCATTAACACTTTTGAGGCCTTATTATTCTTCCAATCTTGATGAAACTTGGTCAGAATGTTTACCTTGCCAATACTTAGGCTGTGTTTGAATATGGATCACAACACTAGGTCACCAGGTAAAATCTTATAAAACCTTCTTACCAATGTAGAGGCCATATTTATGGATAATTCTTATGGAACTTTGTCAAAATGTTTGTGTTGAAAATATTTTGGTCCAGTGCGAATGTTGGTCACGTATGTCTAAAAACTAGGTCACCAGGTCAAATGTTAACTAAAAACAACATCGCTACCGCTATAGAGACCACATTTATGACTCAATCTTGATGAAACTTAGTCAGAAATTGTTCTTGACAATATCGAGGCCGAGTTCGAATCGAGGTCACATGCTTTCAAAACCTTTGTCATCCGATTAAATCTTAGAAAGCCATGTTACGATTATAGAGGCCAAATTTAAGAGATATATCATACGAGTCAATCTTGATGGAACATTTTTCGAATTTTGACAATATCCAGGCTGAGTTCGAATTTGTGTCATATTCGTCCAAAAACTAGGGCAGCAGGTCAAATCTGAGAAAATCTGTGTAACCACTCTATAGGCCACATTTATTATTAAATCTCGATTAAGCATCGTCAGAATGTTTCTATTGACAATCAATGCCATTTTAAATATGGGTAAAAAAAAGGTTATAAGATCAATTGTTTGACAATTGGTGTCCTTGAACTCTGGTTAGCGATTAAAGACAATCATAGCCATCTTGTTATAAATTTATTTTAGACACAAAATAAATATTTTTTGCTTTGAAATTAAAAATCTATGTTTAAGATCAATAACTTTAACAACAAGTCTTAATTTATTACAACCATAAATAACATAAGACAACATTAATAATTTCATTTTACCCATACTTTTATTGGACATATTTCGTTTTCCGTCTTGCATTTTCATTATGTTTTGAAAAACATGGTCCCACCCATTTAATATTCAAATACATTAAAACATACGTGTTGGATCAAAGTCTCGGAAAGTAATGCCAAACAATTAGTGTAGTGGGTTAACGTTTAAGCAGAACTTATACTACCTTAATATATATGAGCTAGCTTTTATAGCGACGCGTTAGAGTGTCTGCCTTGGAACCAAGAGGACCCGGGTTCAATCACATTGGGGTCAGGGATGTTTCCAGCTAGGTAACATTTGCGCCCAACGTAAATAACCGAAATATGGTTGTTTGTCTGTTAGACGACCCACTGATGTCATGGCAGACGGAAATTCGTGACATATAAGGAGCACGTATACTACCTTGCTATATACGCTAGCTTTTATAGCGACGCGGTAAAGTGTTGCTTCTGAACCGGGAGCGCCCAGATTTAATCCGCATAGTGATCGGGGATTTTTCATGCTCGGTTAAATTAGATATACATGTACTACAAATTGGACAGTAAAATATACGATACAATACAATAAAAAATAGAGCCGACGACAACCACAATAACAATAAATTTCGGGAGGGCGTCGCTGTGATACGTTCTTTCCGAAATTAAAATCAAACTACATGTAGTTTAAAAGACATGTATTCCTCATGTAAAAAACAGCTTGATTTGTATTAAATTTGCAAGAATTGATGTTTCGTACCCATGATATTTTGATTGTCGAGTTACTTTGGTTACTTTATTTGTCAAAACGATGACCTTAACCTGTATGTTTGTTCACTGTACGTGAAGAGGAATTTCAGCATTACATTATGTTTTTATAAACCGACCTTAAAACAATTGGAAGTATATGAACAACGTTTCATCATTTATACGGGATAAAACTTGTTAGTTAAAATGCAAATAGTCAAACCTTGGAGAAAATAGGTTAATATTCACAACAACTTTAACTCGCCAAGACGCTGATACTAGTGAGAGTTTATTAGCATGCCGTTCCTAAAGTTAAGCTAAAAGCGTGAAAATAACTTCTTACCAAAGTCTGAAATTAAGTCCGATAGAGTATTTGGTCACACATACCGGTAGTTTCAAACGTGATGATATATGTCCAAGTTGACGATAATGCGAATAGCAAGCTAGTACAGCTGCATTTAGATACCGCTTAACTGGTATCCCAATATAAAGATACCAGTATTGGCATGCATACCAAACTATCTATCGAATAAACTCACATGGCGATATGTTACTATATGTTTGTAAAATAAGAACCTTATCGAGTTTGGATTTTCCGTTTTCATTTTGCATATTTTCCAACCAATGGTATTGTTCCACATAACAGTGACATGTTCGAATTTTGATTCAAGTCGGTGCTTGTTTTTCTTACAAGTTACAGTCAAAGTGTCAGAAAACACATGCAACTGATAATACTCTCAGAAATGTAACATACTTTATTGATACATGCCCCAAAAAAGGCTGAAAACAGGGTTACAGTTAATCTCATTTAAACATTGTTAAACATCACTTGTTATTCTCTGTAAACCATGTATAGATTGTGACTTTCAATATTATCAGGTAGCACAGATAAGTGTTGGCAATCATTTGTAATTGATGTACATGTATTTAACGCCCTGTATTTTTTTTTATAAATTAATTGTTCTGATACAGCCTAGATATATTGTTTGTATTAAATTAATAGAAAACAAAAGGAACATTCAAAATTATTCCATTAAATAACACAATCCTAACATTCTTCTCAGTTTACGTAATGAGTACTTGCATTTTATTTTTTTCATTTTCAAAACATTTCTGTGCTCGAAATATCCTTTATTTTTTCAATAAAACATGACATCAAACGTGTAAAAATAGCGCAGTTGTCACTCTGAAAACAGGTCCGTTAAATAAAATAAAAAGGTACATTTAAACACATCAATTAATGATGTAAAAATCGGGACGTTTTCATTACACGTGTTACTATATTTTTCATTATTTTGCTGGCACAGGTTGCGGTGAGGGGGTGGAGAGTGCGAGAGACGAGATCAAGCGCATTGACCAATCAGTGACGAGCTATCTAGAGACGTATGAGACACAAATTGCCTCGGCAAAACTCGTCCTGAAGGTACGCGCACACAATTAACATTAACGATTTATTATTCAACTATTTTGAGGTTTAAGGTGAAATTGCGCAGTATTCTTTTTGTTAAGTTTTTTTTTCAACGACCATAACCCCTGAAATAATGTTATATACTTTTTTTTAGATTGATTTCAATGGTTTGAGTAAACTCAAAAAGACAACATCATATTTTGATCCCTACATAACGGCCAAAATCGGACCATCCATCTTCCGGTATAAATCTAAACGGATTCTAAATATAAACGACCTGCGAGCCACCAGAAGTCAAATTGGTGATGAATTGTGGGAGAAAATGTGGGAAAATGGCGTCTTTGCTGAAGCGAAGGAAGTGCACATCGTGCCTGACAAAGTGAGCATCCTTGGCCAAGCGCAGGTCAAGGAAGTTCATTCTTCCCATGCACATGCGCAGACACATGGCTCCGATGGAAATCGAATTATGACGTCACTGATGACTGTAGTACTTGGAACGATGATATTCCTGTTGTAAACAGATATTCTGCTCTGTATATATGTTTAATTTCAGTATTTATTAATGTATATGCTTGTGCTTCTAAATTAATGTTATTCACCAGTGTGGTTCTATATGCAATAAATTGTTTTGCAGTAAACTTGTCGAACATATCTGGTTCCGCTATTGTTTACATTTACTAACGGTCGTTAACAATATAAATGTAGAAATGTAATGTTACACTTTATGGAAAGATAAAACTGGAAGATGAAGAAGAAGGAGAAGAGTGTTGTCCAATCTCCTAGCAGAGTTGTCGTTCGTGTGAATGGAATGTAGCCTTAAGAATTTTAGTACTAGAGCTCATATCTCTGTCGGGCGAACAATCGCTATTGAAAATGCAGAATATTTGGAAGCATTGCTTCCCTTAAATAAATTGTAAAACTTAAAACAAGTAATACCAACCTAATTCACTGGGTCGCATTTTTTTTAAAACTAATTAATGATAGCTTCGCAATACATGTAAAACATTAAAAGGCACACACAGCCAATTGTAACATTATAGCTCTATATGAACCGATGAACATGATTCTTTTATTCAGACGCATTCCCATAAAGGTGACATTTTCTTAAAAAACAATTTATATACTCAGCGTACATTTGAACCACTTGAGGACCGTAGTTTTAGAGGCGAGTGTATTGAAGAGCAAATACAATCGCGAATTAAATGTGCATTGGGAAATATTTAAAGTAGAGCTATGATTAGATAGATAAAATAAAAGGTACATAACAAATGTTAAATAGAGTTATGCCAGTCATTGGAACAATTTGGAAACTAGTTGTGAGAAGCAGAGTGAAAACGCATTATATGATGTCAACCCGGCGAAAAAGCCTCCGCTTTTTGATCAACACCACAGTCGCAGTGGTATAAAGTTGTAAAGGTTCCTGGTTCGATGAAGACAAATTGCTAATATTGTATACATCATAATTTCCACAATTTCGCAATGTATTAAACATGTATCACTGCTAATGATGATAGAGCGTAGGAAAAGGATCATAAAATTACTTCACTGCAACCCACTTTGGTGGTGATATTAATTACCCGGGTATAGCTAATGCCAAATATCGATCGCACTATGTTTGCGCTTTAGTGTTCAATTTGAGTACAAACAGATTATCTCGTGTTGGTCAGATACCGTTGAGTCATTTCCTAACTAACAACTGGGTGTCATAAACCACATGTTGCAGACTAACATGTGGTTATTAAATAAAATTGATTATACTTCAATTTGTGTACACTGATAATAAAACGTATATCAACCTCATAACAGGAAATTTAAAAACAAATAGCTGTATTAGCAAATAAGTTACTTATCCTGAGTCTGTGATTGTCACGACGGAATATATACTTTAACGATTCTTAACTTCTTATGTAATCTTTAGGTTAAATAAATATCATGTAGTCAATGATCTCACACAACGCCATATGAAAGTTAAAGTTGATATATTCAAACGTTTTAGAGAAATTAAAATAATATGGTTTGGTTTATTCAAGTTACAATATACATACAGTCCATGAGTATACAAGTTACAAACATAATAACATATATAAAAGCATGAACATTTGATTAGTATTGAATTTCATAAGTTGTTAGTAATGTATCAATACATGAAAAAGGTCTAGGACAATTAGATTACAGCATTTAAAATCTATTAAACAATGTTATAATTTATTATAACATAAAAACAACAAAGACGAAAACTTTCAAGATAGCGAGAAGTCAAGTTTAAGTAATACATTTTACACAATTAATCATAATACTATGTATACATGTTTCTTTGACTAAATGCTTTATGTACAAACATAGCTAAGTTTCTGATGGTACTTATAACATCAGTTTGCATTGATAAGTGTTTCGATAGAAGTGCGATTATGGGTTCATTCGTTTACTTAATGCACATTGTGTTTTATCTTAAACTTATACATACTATAATATGTTGATAGCATGTTCTAAATATACAACAATTTAATGACTACAAGCCCCAAGTTAAGGAAAGCTATCAGTTAAAAAAAAAGTCTTACTTGCGAAACACGTACTTGAGTTATAGAGATATATCGACTTTTTAGTACTTTCATACACATTTCAGAAATGTTTCAGAAGATAAAAACAAACAATATTTTCTGCAAATGGCATTTATCATGGTAAAAATTCCTGCTATTCTCTCATCCTGTGTAGTACAAACATGTTATATATGAGTTCATAAATTTGATCGATATATCAAGGTATGTTCCGAGGAAAAATAGTGTGCCAACATTTATCTGGCCAGTTTCTTGCACGTATCAGGTATTAGAATAAAATGTTCATAACCGCACCGTTATATGAAGGTACATTTGAAGCAGAGTTAATCAACATCACACAAGAAACCGACTTTACAAAAAATGAGCGAATGACAGTAAGTCGATTAGACTGATAAGAGACAAAGCTTTGTGTAGAAACCTTTAATACTGAGGAATTTATGCTCCGCTCGCAAGGGCATTAACGGCAGTTAGTGTAAATTCTGATAAGAGAATTATGGATTTTGTACTCTGAACTTCCATTTACCGCCATATTATCATTGTATGAAGTTTGATTTGAATCCCTTTAATTTAACTTCAGCTTTGCTTCGCATAAGAAGCGGGAAGGAAAGACGCAAGAACGGAAGATGTTGTTACTATATGCCTCCATTCGGGACATAAAAAGGTAGTCATATAACTGTAACAGGCAAAACACATAATCACATGCAGACATCTTAATTACATTAAAATATTTATTTAGAATAAATGTATATTAAAATGCGTCAGTTTATAATAAAATACATTTAAAACGGAGATATGTCCGTCCATATTAATACTAGAGCGCGAAAATTATGATAAAATAACTGCATAAAGAAATTCTTCACTTGTGTCACACGTTCCATCTATTAACGAGATATTGTTCGAATGGCACATCTTCAGTAACTTTTTTGATACATATGCCCGTTTACATTTTCGAATGGCGACATTTTCAACCATAATACCCAAGCATTATGCATGTGGTGATATTATATGGTGCAATCTCTGACAAGATACATTTCACAACTCCGGCCAAATTGTGATTTTAATATCACTAGCCCATGCACTATCATTTCTGAATAAAATATTATCCGATTAACACGGGCTAGGGGGTTATTACTCTCAAACGTAATATTAACATATATCGAAAGTAAATAAATTGACTCAATTAAATTTTGAATCAGATGTAGTATAACTAAAAGATTACACACCAGTTTTGTGTATGGATGTGTCAATTTAATACGATATCCATTTAAGCCCGTTTTAATTCGCGTGTTAACCTCGAATTTTTGTATGTGCCCATTTTGTGTCAATAATCGACTTTTTCCATTATCACCTATATGAGTGTCCTCTATAGAACTTTCCTTAACATAATATCGATCTGCATAAATCATCTTTTTATGAGGAACCTTATTCAAAGAAACCATGTCAGCAGATCTTTCAATACCTGCACACTGGGTTGTACGGAAGCTTTCCAATATGTCCATTTCACAAGCAATATCAACATTTATTGGATCATAAAGGACGGACATACCATACTTTAACATCATCGGAATAGTAAAATGCCACACATTGTAAAGAAAGCCAGCAAAATACCGGCTATTCCAAAACATGTATTCAACATATTTTACGAGATCACCTGTACTCACCACACTCATCTTGCAGACTTTGATTCTACTGCACACATATCCAAAAAACAGCCCTTTAACAATGCTATGTATGCAATCTGGGTGCAGGTCTGTTCCAATTTGCATGCATTTTGTTACGTCAGCTTCAAGGATTTCATCCAGTTTATTAACTATATCTCTTCTTTGTCTTCGAGAAATATGGTTCAGAAGCAGATTTCGTTTTGGCATCATATACAATGAAAGGTTGTTTGTCTGTATGCAGCGTTTCAGATATTCGAGCGCGTTTCGGAGACAAGTAACTAGAGTTTCTGGTCGGAACTCGTTGAATGGAGTAGATTCAGCCTGCCAGAACAGTACGTTTTTCATGACAAAAGACGATATTTCATCACACACAGGTTGTAAAATGTACTCTGCTATGAGTTTGAGTAAAACGTTCACTTTCATATGTGTATTGTTCAGCGTACGTAACAGATACATCTACCCTAGGGTAAAACACCACCTCCACTGAAGATCAGCGTTCGGTGTTCCCTTTTGTGCCACCGGCACTACAATTGTTGGGAGACTTACCACGTAGTCTATGGTTTGTCTCGATGGCGAATCAAAATGCCTTATACGTGAAGACCATTCATTTAACGTGTTGGTGCAATCACATGGAATTCCTCGAACGTAATCTATCTTCTTATTTAAACTCACAGAATATAACTCTTCAAGATCTTGATCATCAAGTGTGTCGACAATTTTTGGCCAAGAAGGGCATTTTCTTGGCATAAAAACTGTGCATTTGGCTATGTATCCATCAGAAGTAGCAAACATGTCATCATTCTTGCTCATAATTTTATCAGCTGGAAAAAAAGTTTTTCCAAAACGCTGTACAGGTGCATTTTGAATACTAGCATGATCGCAAATAGCCCCATGTGTTGCTTGAGCTTTAAGAAGATAATGTCCTGGGTATGTTCGTGTACAGTCAAGGTGTAAAAATACTTTCCCTTTTATTGTCTGATGTGGAGTGCTTTCCAAACAAATGCATGCCGTGGTTGTCCTGTAGAACATCTGTGTCATTGATAAACGGTAAACCAATCCCTTCGCGTTGACTTCCCACAAAAACCCTGTCAATATCTTTGCGCTTTTGTATATTTCGCGCAGATAAGTTTGGAGCTATGGTATACTTATCAAACAGACAAATTCGTTCATTGATCGCAATTTCGTTGAATCCCAACGCATTGAGAAACTGGTCGAGTTGAATAGAAACACGATTGCTGATCGATTCTGTCATTCTGTCAGTATTCTGCTGTATTCTAAAAATATATCTGAAAATAAAAAGCTATTTATCAGAGCACAAAACAAAACATTATCATAACATTTACCATGTTTAGCTCAACTAAGCATAAAGAGTTCTTGGTGAGATGCTGTCGTCAAATTTTTTCCGGTGTCCGTTGTCTTGCGTCGTTTGTAGTCCGTCGTTAACTGTTAGCTTGTTACCACTTAAGAGGCCAACATTTATCTAATATAGATGAAACGTGGTAATTTAGTTTATCTTGACAATATCTAGCGCAATTTCGAATCTGGGTCAGGCTCAAAAATCTAGGTCACCACGTCAGATCTTCTAAAACTTGGTTAGAACGTTCATCTTGACAATATTTATGCCGAGTTTGAATCTTGCTCACGTGCGTCTTACAACTAGGTGAAAAGGTCGAATCTTAGAAAAAACATTGTTACTAGTATAGAAGCCACATTTATGACTCAATCTTGATAAAAAGTGGCCATAATGTTAATCTTGCCAATATCAAGGCCGAGTTCGAATCTGGGTCACATGCGTCCAAAACCTAGGTCAACAGTTAAATATACGAAAGCCCATTAACACTTTTGAGGCCTTATTATTCTTCCAATCTTGATGAAACTTGGTCAGAATGTTTACCTTGCCAATATTTAGGCTGTGTTTGAATATGGGTCACAACACTAGGTCACCAGGTCAAATCTTATAAAACCTTCTTACAAATGTAGAGGCAATATTTATGGCTAATTCTTGTGGAGCCTTGTCAAAAAAATTGTGTTGAAATTATTTTGGTCCAATGCGAATGTTAGTCACGTATGTCTAAAAACTAGATCACCAGGTCAATTGTTAACTAAAAACAACATCGTTACCGCTATAGAGACCATATTTATGACTCAATCTTGATGAAACTTAGTCAGAAATTGTTCTTGACAATATCGAGGCCGAGTTCGAATCGAGGTCACATGCTTTCAAAACCTATGTCATCCGATCAAATCTTAGAAAGCCATGTAACGATTATAGAGGCCAAATTTAAGAGATATATCATACGAGTCAATCTTGATGGAACATTTTTCGAATTTTGACAATATCCAGGCTGAGTTCGAATCTGCGTCATATTCGTCCAAAAACTAGGGCAGCAGGTCAAATCTGAGAAAATCTGTGTTACCACTATATAGGCCGCATTTATTATTAAATCTCGATTAAGCATCGTCAGAATGTTTCTATTGACAATCAATGCCATTTTAAATATGGGTAAAACAAACTAGGTAACCAGATCAATTGTTTGACAATTGGTGTCGTTGAACATGTAAGCGATTAAAGACAATCATAGCCATCTTGTTATAAATTTGTTTTACACACAAAATAAATATGTTTCGCTTTGTAATTAAACATCTATGTTTTGGATCACTAACTTAAACGACTGGTCTTAATTTATAACAACTATAAATAACAAAAAAAACATTCATAATTTCATTTTACCCATACTTTTTATTCGACAGATTTCGTTTTCCGTTTTGCATTTTCATTAAGTTTTGTAAAACATGGACGACCCATTCAATATTAAAATGCATTAAAACATGCGTGTTAGATCAAAGCCCAGGAGATAAATGCCAAACAATTAGTGTAGTAGGTTGGCGTATAAGGAGAACTTATACTACCTTACTATATGAGCTAGCTTTTATTGCGACGCGGTAGAGTGTCTGCCTTGGAACCAAGAGGACCCGGATTCAATCCCCATTGGGGTCGGGGATTTGTCAAGCCAGGTTACATTTTCGCCCAACGTTAATAACCGAAATGTTGTTTTTTGTCTGTACGTCGACCCCCTGATGTCACGGCAGAAGGAAATTATAATAACATATAAAGAGCACTTATACTGCCTTGCTATATGATCTAGCTTTTATAGCGACGCGGTCAAGGTTGCTTTGAAACCGGGAGCGCCCAGGTTCTATCCGCATAGTGATCGGGGATTTTTCTAGCTCGGTTAAATTATATATACATTCTACAAATTGGACAATTAAATACACGATACAATACAATAAACAATATAGCCGACGACAACCACAATGACAAAAAAATCGGGAGGGCGTCAATGTGATACGTTCTTTCCGAAATTAAAATCAAATTACATTTTGTGTAAAATACATTTATTCTTTATGTAAAAAGCAGCTTGATTTGTATTAAATTGGCAAGAATTGATGTCTCTTACCCATGATTTTTTGATTGTCGATTTACTCATGGTTACTTTATTTGTCAAAACGATGACCTTAACCTGAATGTTTGTTCGCTGTACGTGATGTGGAATTTCCTTTTCTCTTGTTATTCAGCATAACATTATATTTTTATATAAACCGACCTTCTTGTTAGTTAAAATGCAATGAGTCAAACCTTCGAGAAAATAGGTAAATATGCACAACAATTTTAACTCGCCAGGACACTGATGCTAGCGAGAGTTTATTAGCATGCTGTTCCTAATGTTTAGCTTAAAGCGCAAAAAAACTTCATACCAAAGACTGAAATTAAGTCCGATTTTGGTCACACACACACCGGTAGTTTCAAACGTGATGATATATGCCCATGTTGACGATAATGCCAAAAGCAAGCTAGTACAGCTCATTTAGATACCGCTTAACTGGTATACTGGTATCCCAATATAAAGATAACATTATTGACATGCATAACACACTATCTATCGAATAAACACACATGGCAATATGTTAGTATATGTTTGTTAAAAAAGAACCTTATCGAGTTCGGATTGTATCGTACAGTCTCACATTAACGATTTATTATTCAACTACAGTACAGCCCACGCGGAACCAGCAAAGTCCGCGGCTACGCCGCGGACAGTAATTTTAGTACTCGACGGAATCACGCGGCGTATCGACGAGTCACGCCGCGACGATCCGCGCTACCTCGCGTACTTTCGCGGAGTAAATCCGCCGCATATGTGTGCGGCGGATCGAGTGCAAAAATATACACCTACATGTAGATCTACATGTACATTTGTGTATCGCAGAAACCTAGATTTACGCTGAAGCAATTACATTTGTCGGTGTTTAATTGCTTTTAATTCATTCTTTGATTTAACTAATTAAAAAATTAAAGTAGTTGCAGTTTCACAGTTTGCTATTTTGAGTATTTTTTTTCGGATAAATGAATGCAACACTGTGTGGAGCAATTACATTTGTCGGTTTTTTAATTGCTTTCGCGGGAGGGCTTTTGTTTGCAGTTGCAGATTCACAGTCTTCTATGTTGATATTTATTATTATGCATTTAAATATTGACTGCAAGAAATGTTATTGAAACATTAAAAAAAGATAAATTAAATAAGTAATTCAGACAATTAAGTAACATGCAAACGCACCCAGAATTTCACTTTCATTTTCGCAAGGTTTTCAGGAAGTCCCCGGGAAGCACGTTTTTTGCATGGATGTGTGTATGACGCGATTAAACGATGCTCTGTATCGTATTGCATTCAATCTAAATTAAATCATTTCATTTTATGTTTTAATATAATGTTATTACGGCGCATTAAACGCACACAAAGTAACTTGAAGTACTTTTGCCGATTCTAAACATGACAATGATAAATGATTATTGCAATTTAATTAATACATGCCCTTGATACTCGTGTTGTGTCTTTATAAATTCGATTTTATTTAAATTTGCATTCTTTTAAAATAATAACTATTTCTATCAGGATTACAGCAGTTTCTTTAGAAACGGGAATGAAATCACTTAAAGCAAAACAAACAACATGCTTTTTTATTAACTGTTTTATCTATTTTGAATCTGCGCACATTAAATTAATTATGATTTTAAATATAATTATAATTGTTCTTTTAAAATGTATTGACTAACTAATCATTTTTCAAAGATTTTTATTTTATGATGCGCATCGACTCGACGTCATATCGCGGACCGCGGCTTGCCTCGGCATGTCGCGGCGGACAGATGCGAAGTACGCGGCGAAATGCCGCGCGCCGCCGCGAACTGACGCGGCTTTGACGGCCGACTCGGCATCGACTCGATGCTCCATTCCGCCGCGGAACGCGAAATATGCTTGTTCCGCGTGGGCTGTACTGTATGTTGAGGTTAAAGGCGAATTGCGCAGTTTTCCTTCTTTCAGTTATTGTTTTAAGAGGTACTGGTATGCTGTAGGGTGCTAATTAAACACTCGGCTAAATTCAAAATTAAGTGTTATACCGTTACTGATATTGTCTTGTACGAACTGTCATTATGTTTAATTTTTCAAAAACTACCATAACCCCTGAAATAATGTTATATTTTTTTCAGATTGAATTCAATGGCTTGAGTATACTCAAAAAGACCACCTCATATTTTGATCCCTACAATACGGCCAAAATTGGACCATCCATCTTCCGGTATAAATCTTAACGGATTCTAAGTATAAATGACATGCGAGCAATCGGTAGTCAAATTGGAGATGATTTGTGGGAGAAAATGTTGGAAAATGTCGTCATTGCCGAAGCGAAGGAAGCGCACATTGTACCAGACAAAGTGAGCATCCGCGGCCAAGCGCAGTTCAAAGAAGTTCATTCTTCCCATGCACATGCGCAGACACATGGTTCCGGTGGAAATCGAGTTATGACGTCACTGATGACTGTAGTATTTGGAACGATGATATTCCTGTTGTAAACAGATATTCTGCTCTGTATATACAACATGTATGTTTGATTTCAGTTGTTATATATTGATATACATGTGCTTCTAACTAAATTCATGTTATTTATAAGTGTGGTTTAATATTGAATTGTTTGCATTAAACTTGTCGAAAAAAATTGGTTCTACAATTGTATATATTTCTGAAATGTTTTTGACAAAACAAACTGACTACATTTAATAGTTTATTTAAACTGGAACGATAAACTGGATTAAGAAGAAATGGAAGACGAAAAAGAAGA
The DNA here is from genome assembly GCA_007657795.1 of Dreissena rostriformis. Taxonomy (NCBI): domain Eukaryota; kingdom Metazoa; phylum Mollusca; class Bivalvia; order Myida; family Dreissenidae; genus Dreissena; species Dreissena rostriformis. Next base: position 45,550 of record VMBQ01005304.1, on the reverse strand, counting down.
CGATGATCTAGTATTTGCTATTTTCCAATCTCCTAGCATAGTTGTCGTTCGTGTTACAGGTCGATAATTGAATCGTTTATATATAAAATGTATAAATGCTTGAAATGGTTGTTTTACCTTACATCACCTGATATATGCAGTTGAGGTCCGTCCGTCACGTTAGTCGTATTCGTAGACGAACGTAGGCGTAGGTAGACATAAACCGTAGCAATATGTAGGATACCGTATCAGGTAAACTTACATCTATATTTATCTTCACCTGTCCACTCTCTTTTGTTATGCTAAAGACCCTCTAGCGCCGACCAATCGTATGTATACAATATCAATCGATGACGATATGCCTTTGATATGGTATACATAGATGACCAGCATTCTTGCTTTTCATAAATATATTATTTAAATATATATTTGCAGTGTGTTGTCTTTTACCTGCCGTTAGACCAGCTTAGAACCCAATTGCAACCTCAGAAACCCATAACACCAATTACTACTGAACTATAACAGTACACAACTGTAACATTCGTGTGAATGGAATGTGACCTTTAGAGGTTAAGTACTAGAGCTCACTGTTGGACGAATAATCGATATTTAAAATGCAGTATGTTTGGAAGCATTGCTTCCTTGAGTAAATTGTAAAGTTTAAAAACCTACTGAACTTGGTCGCATATTTTTGCAAACTAAAGATATATTCGCAATACATTTAAAAAATTAAATGGCACACAAAAAACGAACGACTTTAAAAGTATTTCTTACTTTGAGACAACAAATTTACAACCAAGTGTTGCAATGTAGTTCTACATAAACAGATGAACAGTATTCATTTATTCAGGCGCAATGCCCTAAAGATAACATTGTATATAAAAAAAAACTTGTGTTTGAAATGCTCAGTGCACATTTAATTCATTTGGTCTTAGTACATTGAAGTGCAACTACAAACACAAAATAAATGTGCATTGGGAAATATTTCAAGTAGAGCTATGATAAGATAGATGAAAGGTAGATAAGATATATTAATAGAGTTATGTCAGCCATCCGCACAGTTGGAAACAGATTGTGAAAAACATTGTGACAAAACACTGTTGATGTCAACCCAGTGATGTATATATCACTGATTATATATATATCAGTGATATATATATATCGTCGATGAAGCGGTACACAAATTGTTAATATTTTGTTCATCATGATTTATAAAATTTCACATGATTTTAAATTTAATCACTTTCAATGTGATGATAGAGCCCCATGTAGTTTGCAAGATATGTGACAGTCAAAATATGAAAGCAATAGAAATGGCTCCTGCGCACTGCACATTCCTCCAAATGAGATCTACCTACAGTATCAAGTGTCAAGTTGATGCTTCTTATAGTTTTCAAGATATTCTCCGGACAAAATTTAGGAATAGAAATAAGAGCAAACACGCTTAAAATAGGAAAGCATATTTATGGCTATTGTGTCATTTTCCAAATCAGATCTATTAACCTATGAAGTTGCAAGCTGATTCCTCTTTTAGTGTTCTAGGTATGCATCGGAATAAAATAAAACACCAAAATAACAAAGTGCAATAACTCTTGAAATATGGAGAAATATATTTATTTGTATTCACTGCACATCCATATCAGATACACTTAGCTATTGTTTTTCCAGATAATATATCTTAAAGTTTAAGGATATGCTCCGGACAAAATTTGAAATGAAAAACTAAACAAAGGGAAATAGCTCTTAAAGTATGGAATCATGAGATGCGGTTCTTGTACACTGAACATCTTCTGTATCTATCTATCGTATAAGTTTCAAGTTTATACATATACAGTTCTCAAGATATTTTTCGGAAAAATAAAATAAGATTAAAAACTGGCAAAAGCTCTATAAATTATGAGAACAAGCATTATGGCCATTGTGCGCTGCACTTCCATCAATGAGACCTATCTACAAATGAACTTTGAAGTTGATATCTCTTATAGTTTTTAAGGTATGATCCGGGCAAATTGTATATATAAAAATAAACAAAGGACACAAACTTTTTAAATATGCAAGAGTAAAATTATGACAGAACATAGCACACTTTTGCATTATATAGCACAATGATGCAGAACATAGCACACTCAGGCAGAACAAAGCACAATGCACTTCTTATTCCATATCATAATTGAATAAAAATGAGCCTCGCCAATAACTGTGCGCTCTTCAGTCTCACACTTGGCTGGTCGAGGCATTATAATGAAGATAACTGTTCCTTTTGAAAAGAGTGTTCACTATCACTTCCTCTGTATTTGTGTTCAAAGGCTGTCTTTGTGTACACATTGACTGCTCTATTTCAATTCAATTCAATTCAAATTTATTCACGTACAAGATCAAGGTACAATATAACAATAATACAGATAAGAACCTATAATAAAACAAATATGGTAAAGAAATAACAGTGTACAAATATTTCTTGATCTTGCAGACCTGGGATAACCCAATAAAGTACAAGTACTTATTTCCATTGGGGTCCCTTATCTTAAGCAAACAAGAAGTACAATGTTACAATATACAGAAGTGAAAAACCACAAAACTATATAGTAATCCTGTTCCTGAATATTTATCACAGAAAAACGGACTAAAAATAGCAATAAATACATAATATACAACATTCAATAATAAATAGAATCAGAGTTTTCTCTATCACGTGCAGACTTGTTTAAGTACCGTTTAACTTCAAGTTGAAACCCCTGCTTAGATTTGATCGCTTTGATGTTATTTGGCAAGGCTTACATCATAGCTTACTGTCTCATTAGCCCTGTCAGCAGTCGGACTTTTAAGAAATGTATTGCCACAAGATCAGAGGAGTCCATGCCAGCATTTTTAGATTTTTTTTATTTACCGGTATAAATATATTCAGAGCGTTTAATTAATCTACTGCATAATCAGAAACTAGTATCTAGATCAACTAATTAACACCGGAAATGTGCTACATAAATGGCATGTCATCCGATTAATCGCTGTTTAAACGTTGTATATATGACAACAGTTCCGGATGGATTCAGATAGTCTGTGTGAAGTTGTGTTATTCGCGAATTATTTATACTATTGCATTCTCTTAATCACTATGCATTGCAACAGGAACTTGCATTGTTATCCTACTTGGTACATAATATGTTTCGTTTATGTAAACATAATGTGACTCTTCAGTGAGAGGGGTTTTGCTTCATTAATCTAAAAAAGTGTAGGCAACTTTACGTCGTGAATACCAAAACTTACGGGTTATTTATACTACCAATTGCCAAATGAACAGGATGACCAATATATTTAAGAATTTAGTTAACAATACATATAATGGATTCCATTTGAACAGCATTGTTATAAACATTATATTAAGATGTATTAACATTATTATACAACAGCTATTATTACAACTATTATTTCGACTATTATTTCCTTTGTTTCCAGCAACTTCAGGCTACACGTTGTCGTGTTAAGAATGTTTACTTCTGTATTCAGTGAAGGCAGTTTGATTAGAGCCTCTTGTCATTTCGTCCATCGTAAGTACTTTGGTAAAGTGGTACACCATCCTGATTCTCTGTTGGGCATGTGTTACTTTCATTCAAAACATTTTGTTTAAAATGTCTATAAGGCCCATCTTTGGAAAGATACATGAACTTAACCCGCTACATTGAATAACTATATGCGCAAAGCAAACGTAAATTTCAATTAACTGTTCACAAAATAACCGTAAGTGCAAATAAGCTTACAATCATGTCTACTGTATGTCAATATCACGTGTTTTTTGTCAAACGCTCTCTCATAGAAGACCACGCGATAATTTTCCTGATATTCGTTGTATAAGAAAGAATCATCAAACTATAGTTTGAATTGTTCGTTGAAAGGTCTAGTTATTGAAGTATCGATCAGGCATCGAAGTCGGTTCCCTACGGAAGCCTGAACCACTTAAATACTGTGGAATATTTTTGTTATTGCAAACAAAGCTTAGATACCGTTCAGCACACAAGAGGAAGCACCCAACCTCTGTTTCTCCATTCTCAGAACTACTAGAATGCAAATGATAAGTACCATCCAGCGCATACAGTACATGCTGTCCATAGCCAAGGTGTTCAAGGTAGTTCGCTGCTAGGAAGAATAGCTCGTCATTTCGTATTTTATCATCGAATTTTATTTCGGATGTTAATATTTCAATCCCAAGACACTGTAGTGTAGGTTGATTCTCAAACAAGCCATGAATCAATATGGATTTTTGACGACTCTGAAGATACGGAATCGCCTTCTGCATAATAATAACAGCTGTCGCGGTATTATTATGAACAGCGTTTCTTGTTAAACAGTCAATGACGCTGCGGGCCAATTTCATAAATTCAGGACGACGTTGCTGCATGTTGCTGATCATCATTTTACGCTTGACGGTTTGAAAGTCTTCCATACTTTCCGATAATTCGTTAAGTCCATAGTACTGCGAATACCGATGAACCGCTTCAGCTACTTCGCGTGGTGGCAGAGTGCCAAACCTCAGGAACTCCAGAATATGACGAAATATTTTCCCATCACAGTCTATCACATAGCGACCATCTTTGTTTTGAGGTATTACGTGACGTCCACTAAACATGGCGGCCAACATACTGTCAGAATATTTGGTGAGCGTGGACAAATTGGTCGTAAAATGACAACCTCCAACATTTAAATCGATGACTTGTGGCAACTGAAATATTAGGTATACTAGTACATGTACACGAAGGAAGAAAAGATGGATATATGGTCGTAAAAAAGGAGGATACTCTTAACTAAAGAAAGGGTGCTAGGTCGTAACGACTCAAGTCATTATCTGCCCGGTTCTAACAGCACACGCTTATAAGAAATGTTAAATTCCGACTTCTTAATAATATCATGCAAGTAACACATTTTCAAAAATTATAATACTCTTAATGACTTCTTAGGGACGTTTATATGTATATTCTGGAGCAACAGTTGTGTCAATAAATATATAATTCTTAACAAAATGAGGTATGTAAGTATGTTTTGATTTTAAATTTAAAGTCTTGAACAACAAAAACAGTTTGATGCGTAGGAAACATAATATTTGTCAGACAGCTATTTTATATGTCTTTGGTAGACAGCGACTAAATTGTAATTAATAATACACAGGAAAAAGAAAAAATACGTGGAACTGTCGCTTGATGTAGACGTTATGTGGCGACGTGTATCGCGATGCTTTGCTTTACGAGTCAGTGATAGCGTTATGTTGTCGTTGTTCTTATTACTGTTTAAATCAGTAGAACATTTGTTTCGTTAAAAGAACACTCTTAAAAAGACATTTTTCGTATCATAATATCGAACCAGATTGTTTATTACTGTACATAGCATTTTTTTCGTATCATAATATCGAACCAGATTGTTTATTACTGTACATAGCATTTTTTTTCTCTGTAAAATTTTATTGTAAAATCTAATGCCTTGAACACTTTGTAGGGCTGCGTCGGTTAAGATAAAAAGAAACGTTCTGTTTTGGCTTATCACCTACAATTATGAACAAATAATGAAAACCCAATTTCCCACCATCAATCCTTGAAGTGAAAAATTGTGCTATTAACGACTGCGGGCGATCTGAAGCATTTTAGTACAAGGCCGCTTTGATGTGAATATCTACAGTTACCACTCTATGAACACTCTATGAATAATCCGTATGTCAATTAAGCCCCTTATAGACAAAAATAACCACCTTAAAATTGTGCTTACAAATGCATATGTATGTGACTTTTGAGAATATTACTATATTACTATGAAATTATAACTAGAAAGGCATAGTTACAAAGAAAGGTTATCAAATGTTAACATACCTGTGTTTCCATACTTTCGTTTTGTATAAAAAGGCTTACTTATCCTGTACATTTAACGAAAATGCATGCACAAGTAAACATGAACGAAGATACTTGAAAATTCGTGTACTTCCTGATTGAGCTCTCAATCAATGTCGCCGTTATCAGCGTTGCCAGGCGATAAGGAAACATAACATGTTTTAATACAAAATGGTTGGAGATAAGGTTTATTCAGTGTATTTAAAGGTTACAAATATAACTAAACGTGATTTATAAAAGTCGTTAAGACAGATAACAATGTGATTGTGCTGATTTCGGTATTGTGTCCGTGAGTTTCCACACTTCTTACAAGTTTATTTTGGTCACATTTATGGATTTAATTATGAACATTTCCAGATTGGCTTTTTATTTTACCCACGAACGTTTAGTAACTAGTCAGCTTGTAAAGATTATCAATTAAATGTATTCCACGAGTTATCAGGGTTTTTTTCTAAAAAAAGATTGTACATTGTTAACATATATGAGTTTTAGATCCGGGCAATTATGACTTATCATAATTTCACTAAGGCATACAGTATCATAAACATTTGATCGTCTGGCCTCGTTTTCTCGTGAGTTTTCTCGTTTAGACGACCTATAAAGTTACTCTGTCTTGGAAACGCCACAAACTGAAAACATGCTCATATCACATCTGAGCCAAAGACGTGTGTAGCGTATTGCACCGGGATTCTCTCAGATGGACATTTCTACAGAATATTTTTAATAAGGTTACGGTAGTAGAGCCAGATAGGGAGACGTCTCGTTCCAGAGACAAGACGACCCTGTAGTGCGTTCAGTTACAGCGACCGTTCGCAATAGTTCGCAAACTATCGCGAACGTTCGCTATTGAACGCTCGGTTCGCCGCGAACTTTCGCGAACCGAAGCGACCCGTCTCGGGAGGTAGTTCACTATAGTTCGCTAGCGAAACCAAGATGGCGGACAAGTAAGTTGTTGTTGTTGTTAAGCGTAACTTCAGTGTAACTTCGATATTTTTTCATTTTTTTGTGTAGTATATAAAATGAAATGAATTATACACATAGTGTATTGTTTTGGTTAAGTACTTTATGTGTTATTAGCGATTTCCTCCATCAAAATCGCAATCAATTTTCTGGGAGCCGCCATCTTGAAAAGTTCGCGCCGAACTTATCGTTCAATAAGACCGAATCGGAAACGAACGGTCATTGGCGAACGTTCGCTGTTACTGAACGCACGTCAGGTCTTGTTTATTGCCGGGTGTGGAGAACATAGTACACTTCACGCTTTGTTTAATTTCTTTTCGAAAAGCGAAAATATATGTAAGGGTTGAACGTGGAACGAACCCGTTACCTCTGAGTCCTGGTGCCATATTTTTACCACTATACAAAGGACCAATTAACGACAAGACTTTACTCGCTACGAAGTTTCTTAGCGGGATCACAAAATTGCAGCTCCCACTAAGAAAATTCGTAGCGAGTAAAGTCGAGATATAAAGCGAATATTAATTCGAAATAAATGCTAATCACTTTCTTACTGATATGGCTGGAACGTGACTGGCATTTAAAAAATAAAAACAAGTAATAAAGGATAACGGCGAAAACAACCTGTTTCGGCACGGACGTCGCCATCTTGATCGTCATGTGATTACCCCCTCTGATTCCGCTCCATAGAATGAACACGTAGAACTTGCAATGATCCTTCGACAATAATTATGGAATAATGCAACTGTCTACTGTTATTAATCAGTTACGGAGCACGGTATCCGTAGCAATATTACAGATGAACACAATATGTTACGGGTCTGGTTAGCACATAGAAGGAAGTTCCTTCGCACATCCTAGTAGGGCATTGCATATCGTGGTAGATTGTTCTTGTAATTGTGTGCGAAATGTTTAACCATATGTTTAAAATAATAATTGTTGAAAAGATCAAATATATTTGGTCCATACGCAAGATTGTATGGGTTAGTCGCTGTTACAAAACAAAAAGCTCATGATTTCGTATATTATAACTTCCGTCGAATTCAAGTTTGGAAGTTGATAATTCTTTGTAAAACATGCGATGAAATGTTTTTGTTGGCGGATGAATGTATAGGCTGACAAATGTGTTATTTATTATTGAAAAAAAACAATAACCGAGTAAGTGCATTTGAGAAGTAAATTTCTGTCCAAACATTCTATTAATGACCAAAATGCTTAATTCTGGACAAAGGCATTATAGCGTTGTCTTACTCAATCGAGTTTGTCATTAGATTCAGTCGCAGATGCGATTTAATTGATGTTAATTGTGTTGACTATTTTATTTTACATGTTGTGGGCCTAAATGTGAGAGGAAAATGTCATCGCTCATTAAATACCTTGACAGTATGTTTGCCGCCATGTTTATTGGACGTCACGTGATACCCCAAGACAAAGATGGCCGCTATGTGATCGACTGTGATGGGAAAATATTTGGTCACATCCTGGAGTTCCTGATGATCGGTACACTTCCAACTAGCGACGTAGCTGAGGCGTTGGACCGGTATTCGCGGTTGTATTGACTGGTGGAGTATCGCAAGTCTTGCGGAGTTTAAACCGTGTGGAGTATAATGGAGATAAACGACATGAAGCAACGTAGTCCAGAATTTATCATTTTGGCCAGCAACGTTATATAATGTTTGGACAGAAATGTTTTCCTCAATTGCACTCAGTCGGTAATTGTTGTTCAACAAAAAATAACACATTCTGCAGCTTCTACATTCATCAACCAACGAAAACGTTTCATTAAAGGTTTTACAAAAAGAAATATTAACTTCCGAACTGGAATTCGACGGCTGCGATAATACACACAATCATAAACCGTTGTATAGCCTCGAATTACATTAAAACTCTTGGTAAGGGAACACATGCATTTTATCTTTTGAACTATTATTATAATTCACATATGTTTCAAAATTCCAAACAAAATTACAAGAGCAATCGTCCACAATAGGCAAGGCCCTACGAGAATGTGCTAGGGCAGTCCTGTGTGCAGACCAGAGCCGCAATCACGTTAGTTCGTCTGTAATACATCTGGTTTCTAAGGATACCATGCTTGGCCTGATAAAAACAAGTAGAAAGTTGCAGCTCTTGCAGCGGACTTAAATACCTCACCAATTTTCCATAATTATTGTCGACGGATCCATCAAATCACTACGTGTCCATTCTACTAGATGAACACATTTGTATTTTAACATGCTTTGAGCTATCTAATTGGATACAATTTCGTCTTTGCGAAAGTATATTGTACTTAAAACGTCGGTTATGTGCTTAGAAAAAGTTGATTTAAGTCTCTTTGTTTTGCCATGATGGAATGAAAGCTTATTTGGAAATGTCCATATTTAAATCGAGAAGTATGTGGATAATAAATTTATGAGACGTGTGAAATGTTACGGAAACTATTAACAACTTTTATCAATGCAGTTAATTTGAAGGTGAAATGTTTATCTAAACTGACAAAACCTTCAAACCGTAGTGTTCTAAAACATGTTATTGGCATAGGGTGATACATGTATTAACTGTTACTGCGTTTTTTATAGTCTGGTCAATAAAATCGTGCACTCAATTTCACCAGTCACCATTCCCCAGTATTAATCCCTTTCTAATCCCTCATTAGCATGTAATGCATGAGTTAAAATATGATGACCACAATTCTTCATAGCAATTTTATTGAACGTATTGTGAAGTCAGAAAATAATTTTTACTTCATAGGTAACAGTGGTTTGTTGGTCCTCGGACAGAATAGAACCCATCTACGATACGGAGGCAGACGACTAAAAGGCTACGTTGAAATTATGCTGTAATCAGCGCTAGCTACTCTGATAAAGGAAACATTAACTGATAACAACTCAATCAAATTTCATAGTCTAGTTTCACTTGCTCATGCACTTTCGTTAAATGTACAGGATAAGTGATCCTTTTTATACAAAACTCAAGTATGGAAACGCAGGTATGTGAACAGTTGATTACGTTTCTTTGGCACGATGCATTTCTAGCTACTATTTCAAAGTAAATGTTACATAAATATGTAACGCGCATTATTAAAATCGGGCTTCATGCATGTGCGTAAAGTGTGGTCTCTGATTACCCTGTGCAGTCAGCACAGTCTGTGTCGACATTTTCCACTTTTATGGAATTTGACGTTATAGGAATCTCTTCTAAAGCAAAATCCAGTTTATGCTGATGGTGTCGTCACTGAATAGCCTGTGGGAACTGCAAACAAACTAGATTGTTAAGAAATTAATATATATTGACAAAATTGTTGCACCAAAATTTACATGTAAAGGTACCTAAAAAATCATTAAGTATCCTATTATGTGTAACTTGCTTGGTATTATAAAAAAGGCGGAATGTAAAATTTCTTGTAAGTGTGTGATAGTATAACCGGGCGGATAATAACCGAAACGTTTTAACACATAACCCACAATTGGAAATTTAGTTAGGATATTGTAATTGTATTGGTTCTGTTTTTATTGATATGAAAAATCTTTTGATTTAGTAGATCATCAAATTCTGTTATTCAAACTAAAACTTCATCACTTTTCGGATGGTACCTTGTCCCTTTTTTATTCTTATCTTAGTCAAAGACAACAATGCGTTAAACTAGGGACAAGTTGTTCTACCCCTCTAACTATTAAGAGTGGTGTCCCTCAAGGTTCTATTTTGGGTCCTCTCTTGTTTCTAATTTATATAAATGATATTGGATTATTACTTAATCAATCAGACATACACTTGTATGCTGATGACACGACACTATATGCTACAGGGGCCAATCCTTCAGAAATTCAGACTAACTTACAAAATGATATTTATATTTATTCCATACAAAAATGGTGAACCCTCAATAACATGATGATAAACCCTAATAAATCAAAATGCATGCTTATTGGCTCGAAACAAAAAATTAAAAATATCAACCTTAATCTGAAAATAGATAATAACGCTTTTGAAAATGTCACTAGCCATACAATTTTAGGACTTTATATCGACAAACATCTGCAATGGAAAGTACACATTGATAAAACATGCTCTAAAATAAGCAGTAAAATAACTCTGCTAAAAAAGATATCAAATTATCTCACTTTTGATATGAAGAAATTATTTCATAATTCATATATTCTTACCACTTTCGATTACTGTTGTACGATCTGGGGCAGCGCTAATAAAACCAATTTAAAAAAGTGAATGTTTTACAAAAACGCGCAGCGAAAGTCATTCTACAAAAGCCAAATAGAACACCATCCAAAGAATTGTTTTTTACAGCTTAAATGGCTCTCGTTTAATAATAGATGTAAATACCACACGGCAATCTTGATATATAAATGTGTCAACAATCAGACTCCAGAATATTTAAATAATATTATAACTTTTTCTCAAAATCACAAATATAACTTAAGATCTGCCACCCTTAACGATATTGTTAATACCAAAGCGAATACAGGTTATAAGAAACGAGCTTTTTCATACCATAGCATGGATATTTGGAACAGTATACGAATTGAAATAAGAATGGCATGCTCTATCTCTGCTTTTAAAAGGCAATATAAAACACATTTATTTTCTAATCAATGATATGTCATGTTATTTTCTAATCAATGATATTTCATGTGTGTCTGTCTAAAAGGCAAAATGTGTGTTGTGTATGGGTGTTAGAAAATATTGTTTGAATGTTTAACTTGTTATAGACCTATATGTGTATGTTATTTTAAGAAGGCCACATTGTAAGAGACAGATATGATATAAATTTATTGATTTTAAATGAAACCGTCTAACCTTTGACATGCCAAGGTTAGAGAATGGATAAAATACCGCCGATTTGGTAACATTCCTTATTGAAGTGATTTTAGAAGTTGTTTTGAAGGCGCGAATTCAAAAGCAACTTGAGGCTTGCATAGAACAAAATATTGTGTGCATGGTATGTATGTGTTTCTATTCATTTTCGCCAATGTATTATTTACACAAGATAAACATATGAGCGAAAATAAGGGATATACATGTTTAAATGTTTATATGCCTTTATTTTGGTTTGTCAGAAGGTTGAAGATAAATTAGCCCCGCTCTTGGAAAACGGGGTTTAACGCTTGTGCGTAAAGTATCCTCCCAGATTAGCATGTGCAGTCCACACAGGCTAATTAGGGACGAGGCTCTCCTCCTAAACGGGTTTTTCGTTATTAAGAGACCTCCTTTAAACGAAAAATACAATAAAAGCGAAAAGTGTATGACCTGATTAGCATGTACGGACTGCACAGGCTTATCTGGGACTACATTATACGCACATGCATTAAAGCCCCGTTTTTCCAGAGCGAGGCTCAAATGTTCCTTTAAAAAAAGAAACGTTTTCACTATCGAGTACCTCTTACATTTGTATCACATGCTGTCACTTTGTACACATTGACTGAGATTACTGGCTGATAAGCCCTGTCCATAGTCCGGATGTTAGATATCACTGGGACTTAGGTCCCTGGATAATGTATCGTCAGAATACAATAGAAGTGGAACTCATCTATTTTAAATATGTTAAAATAATATTTTTCTATTTATATAATTTTCATATACTATATACTCAGGACATTCAATTATTTTTGTCTCTGCATTAAACAGAACACAATAATTAGATCTACTTAATTGACACGGTGAATTTGCTTAATAAGACACGCTTTGGGAAACGGGGCGTTATATATATATATATATTAATATATATGCGTAAAGTGTCGTCTCATATTAGTCTGTGCAGTCCGCACAGATTAATCAGGAACGACGCTTTCCGCCTAGACTGGATTTTCGTTTAGAAGAGACTTCGTTAAAACGAAAAATTCCGTAAAAGCGGAACGTGTCGTCACAGGGCCGACAGGGCTTATCTGGGACGACACTATACGCACGTGCATTAAAGTCAGTTTTCCCAGAGCGAGGCTCATTATTAAATGGCACGTCTTTCGATTAATGGTTGTTCAGACGATATACATGCGCCCGTTGATCAGGATAGATTCAGATAGTCTCTGTTTCAGTTGAGTTATTTGCGAATTATTGTTATTGCATACTCGCATGAACTATGCATTGTACCATGCACATATATTGTTATATAATATATTATGTATAAGAAGGTATATATTGTTGGTTTCTCTTTGATTATACACATACACAAGGAGAGTTGTTTCATCTCTGTACACGATACGAATATAAAAAGTACATGGGCATCGCGGTTTCCGAAGAA
>VMBQ01005304.1:0-27500 GCA_007657795.1 Dreissena rostriformis | reverse complement strand
CACAAGAATTGTTAAGTTACCGAAAAAAAAACAATACGCAAAAATGGTCTGCTATACCTTTAAAACAAAATTTTATTTCATATGAGGACTTTATTTGTAGAATCGGCACTTGGTAACCTCTGTTTTTTTGCAATTGAACAACATAAATTTACGTCTTTGTCGATAGCTAACACTTCAATTTTATAATAAAATTTAATTTCAATTGACTAAGTCAAATAAGGATATAAACAGTGTGTGGAATACAAACTTGTATTCTGGTAGATAAAAATGACGATATTCAAAGAAAATATCGTAACATTTGCAAGATCATTTTTAAAACGAATGTTAGAATGAAGGTATTTACTGAATATAATTTCAATTCCTCAATATAGATTCTCCTGACACTCCCGTTACCAACGGTAACCTGATGTCTCCAAACATCAATCCGAGCATGATGCCGCAAATGAGTCAGTTTCAACAACAACAACTCATGCAGAGTCAAAAGAACTTCCCCCAAGGTCAAGGTCAATTTCAAATACCGCCAGGTCAAGGTCAGGGTCAATTCCAGCTACCTCAAGGTCAAGGTCAATTCCAGCTTTCTCCAGGCCAAGGTCAGTTCCAGATGTCTCCTCAAGGTCAAGGTCAGTTCCAGATGTCTCCTCAAGGTTAAGGCCAGTTCCAAACAGCTAATGATCAGAGACAGGCTGTGTTAGCGCAGCTTCAACAGGCGCAACAGCGCGAACAGCAACTCCGCGCGCAATTTATGCAGGCGCAGCAGCAACAGCAACAGATAATTCAGAATCAGATGCCACAAGGTGCCATGCAATTTCAAGGTCAGTCCCCACAGGTCAACATTCAGCCAATAAGCGGACAGTCAAACTTAAATCAGGCGATGGCTGTACCACTGCAGGCACAACCTTTCGGACAATCACCGGACATGTCCAACAACATTCCACAAACGCAAGGATTCCAACACAGTCCCCAAAATCCTGGTCAAATAATGCTTGACATTTCAATGCCTCAAATGCCGGTTGTTGGACCAATTCAGATGCAAGCCTCCCCGGGATCAAGGCAAAAGCGCAATACAGCGTATGGTGGATTCAGAGTAAAAAGGCAAGCTGATCCGGACTGCAAGCGCTTGAAGGATGATCCAGATAAGTACTGCAGACTGTTCGAGTCTCAGTGCCACAACTGTACCCTGGAGAAACGTTTGAGATTTCAAGGTAGGCTTTCCTCATCACATATTTAAGATTTCAAGCTATGCATTTGTTTTTTACACACTAATTATTCTGTTTCGTTAACATACAGTTAAAGAAACACTATAGAAAAATTTCAAATTATTCCATCAAATTACACGATCTTTGCATTCTTCTCAGTTAACGTGATCATTACTTTTAAAAACTTTTAACTTAAAACATTTAAATTAGATTTCTTGCTTCGAAGTGTAATTTCATTCTTAAATAACAAATGACCTCGAACATTGAAAAAAATAGTAGTTGTTGCTCTGTTAACAGGTCCGTTTATTGATGGAAATAAGTGCGTTCACAAACATCCATTCATTGTGACACATTCCAGACGCGAACATTAAACTTAGTACTACATGGAGTTTCTATACGATTGAATCGCACTCTGGGAAAACGGGGCTTAATTCATATGCGTCAAGTGTCGTCCCAGATAAGACTGCGCCGTCCGCACAGGCTAATCAGGCTTTATTGTATTTTTGTGTACAGGAGTTCCTTCCAAGCAAAACTCCAGTTTAGGCCTAATGTGTCGTCCCTGGTTAGTATGTGCTGAATGTACAAGCTAATCTGGGGCGACATTTTACATACATGCATTAAGCCCGTTATTCTCAGAGCGCGGCTCATAAATGTTTCCTTATTTTGCTAACCCAGTTTGCGGTGAGGGGGTGGAGAGAGCGAGAGACGAGATCAAGCGAATTGACCAATCACTGACGAGCTATCTAGAGACGTATGAGACACAAATTGCCTCGTCAAAACTCGTCCTTAAGGTACGTACACACCATTAACTTTACCCTTTTCCACATAGACACAAAGTAAAAATGGCTATATAAAACCAGAACAAAACCAGAAAAGCCTGCCGTTTGCTGCTCATCAGTATCTTAGGGTTTGAAATGAAGACTTGAAAACTTGTATCAGTTTATTCTATTAAGAAATGTCTTTAATTAATTCGATTTTCTAATGGTCTACCAACGGGTACCAGCGTATCTGAGGGGTAAACAGTTAAAAGATGTACTCAACTATTTCGAGCTGTAAAATCGAATTGCGCAATTTAAAGGTCGTATAATTATTGTTTTTGATATGCTGGTATGCTGTAAGGTTCAATTACACAGTCGACTTCATTAAAATCATGTTACAGCGTTTGGTATAGCCCTTTTTTGTATGAAGTGTCATGGGATTTGGAAAATGCTATAATAATGTTGATACGCTTCATAATCACTTTACAACACAGTTAACTTGCATAGTTTTTACTGACATTGATTATTTTTTTGCTAGGGTTTAAGGTGGTTTGTATCAGCAGTTTGGATACAATAAGCTTTTCTTTACAAACAAATATCGTGTACTGACTTCAATAATATTTAAATACTGGCGTAATGGATAAAACATATTTTCCAGATTTCGTTTTCAAACGTAGAATTGGGTCACTTATAGGGTTTATTATAATTGTTTTATTGATTGTGATCACCTAGAGCAATCATCTATGTGATATGCTCTTAAATTGAGTTTGACTCTGTGTGAAATGTGCAACGAGCTCAGAACGTCGTATATCATTAAAATTATTTGTAAAAATCCGTATGTCCTGAAATAATATTATATACAATTTATTTTCAGATTGAATTCAACGGTTTGAGTAAACTCAAAAAGACCACCTCATATTTTGATCCCTACATAACTGCCAAAATCGGGCCATCCATCTTCAGGTATAAATCAAAACGGATTCTAAATATAAACGACCTGCGAGCCACCGGAAGTCAAATTGGGGATGAATTGTGGGAGAAAATGTGGGAAAATAGCGTCTTTGCTGAAGCGAAGGAAGTGCACATTGTACCAGACAAAGTGAGTATCCTCGGCCAAGCGCAGGTCAAAGAAGTTCATTCTTCCCATGCTCATGCGCAGTCACGTGGTTCCGGTGGAAATCGAGTTATGACGTCACTGATGACTGTTGTATTTGGAACAATGATATTCCTGTTGTAAACTGTTATTATGTGATGTATATATGTTTGATTTCAGTATTTATATATTTAAATGCGTGTGCTTCTAAATTGTATTCTCGAGTGTGGTGAAGTATGCCATGAATTGTTTTGCATTAAACTTGTCGAGAATATCTGGTTCCACAATTGTTTACATTTCTGTATAGTCGTTAAAAAAGTAACTGTAGAAATTTAGTGTTACACTTTATGGCGTGATAAAACTGGAAGAAGAAAGAGTAGAATAAGAAAAAGAAGATACTGATCTATTATAGACGATTTTTCTATTTCCCAACGGAATTCTCTTTCGTTTGAACAAAATGTAACCTTGATAATTTTAGTATTAGAGCTCACTGTTGGGCGACAAATCTTTATAAATAATGCATTATGTTTGGACGCATCGCTTCCCTTAAATAAATTGTAAAATTTGAAACACATTTTATATCAACCTTCTTAACTTGGTCGCAGTTTTTAGCAAAATAATTATAGATTAGCAATTAATTTTAAACATCAAAAGGCGCACAAACAAAACGAACGATCTTAAAAAAGTATCAAAAGTATCACTTTATACTTTGAGACCCCACTTTTTACAACTAAGCCTTGCACTGTAGCTCTTCATGACCTGATGAATGAAGTATTTGGAAAAATGATATTCCTGATGTAAACATATGTCCTGTTCTGTATACGTTTAATTTCAGTATTTATAATTATATGTATATGCGTGTGCTTCTTTATTAATGTTATTCATTTGTATGTTTCACTTAGACATGAAATGTTTCACATTAAACTTGTCAAGAATATCTGGTTCCACAATTGTTTACATTTCTGAAAGATCGTTAACAAAAATAACTGTACAAAGATAATGTTTCACTAAATGTAAAGATAAAACTGAAAGAAGAAGAAGAAGATGATGAAGAAGTAGGAGGAGAACAAAAGAAGAAGAAGAAGTAAAGAAGAAGTAGAACAAAATAAGAATAAGAAGGAGAAGAAGAAGAAGAAGAAGAAGAAGAAGAAGAAGAAGAAGAAGAAGAAGAAGAAGAAGAAGAAGAAGTAGAAGAAAAAGACGAAGGCGAAGAAGAAGAAGAAGAAGAAAAGAAAAGAAGAAGAAGAAGAAGAAGAAGAAGAAGAAGAAGAAGAAGAAGAAGAAGAAGAAATCGATATATTGAAAATGCAGTTTGTATGGAAGCATTGTCCTTGAATAAATTGTTTCCCTTAAATAAATTGTACAATTGGAAAAAAAAACATATTTGCAAACTTATGATAGCATCGCAATACATTTTAAACATTAACATTTATACAATACACGATTGATCTGTTAAAAGTATCACTTATTTTGAGACACCGAATTTTTACACCCAAGTGTAGCATCATAGCGCTTTATTAACCAATTAACATGATTCTATCATTCAGACATATTCAATCACATAAAGATGACATTTTATAAAACAAAAATGCATAAGCTCAGTGCATATATAATTCATTTGGTGACCATCGTTCAAGGGGCGAGTTTATTAGAGTGCAACTTCAATCAATAATTTAATTTGAAATGTACAACATTTAAAGTAAAGTTCTCATAAGATTGATGAAAAGCCGATAAAAAATGTTAAATAGAGTAATGTCAGTCATCCGCACAGTTGCAAACAAAAATATAAAAGAATTGTGACAACGCACTGTTGATGTGAGCCCGTTGAAAGTGCTTTCGCTTTTTGGTCAACACCGAAGTTGACCCCAGTCGCTGTGGTATACATATATATTAATCACGCTGAATCGGAAGACAAATTGGTAATATTTTGTACATATGATCATAATCTCGACAATTTCACATGTCTTTTTGATTTGAAATGTATCACTATCAATGTGATGATATAGCGAAGGAGTATTATCCACCGCAAACCACTTTTGCGATATTAATTATAGGTAATGCCAAATATCTAATGCACTTGGGTGTCCAACACCATCGTTTTTTTTAAACTTGGAATCTTCAAAATTACTCTTAGTTTTTGGTTTAATCTTTCTTCTACATACAAATTAACTAACTTTCGAAAAAACGAATCATAAAATAATTCTCACACCTAGAATACTAGATATAATTATTTATGAAATTTCAGGTTGATACCTCGTATAGTTTGTAAGATACTCACAGAAAGAAATTTAAATATTATAAATTAAAAAAGACGGATTACACTAAAACTATGAAAGCAAGACAATAACTGTAAAAAAAATATAGGAAGCATATTTATGGCTCTTATGCAATTCACTTTTTCCAAATCAGATCTATCTACCTAAGAAGTTTCAAGATAATACCTCTTTAAGTGTTCTAGGTATACATCGAAAAACTACAATAGACCAAATGAGTCGCGTTCTGAGAAAACTGGGCATAATGCATGTGCGTAAAGTGTCGTCCCAAATTAGCCTGTGCAGTCCGCATAGGCTAATCAGGGACGACACTTTCCGCCTTAATTGGATTTTTGCTGAGAAGTGACTTCAATTAAACGATTTTTTTTTATAAAAGTGGAAAGTGTCGTCCCTGATCTGGGACGACACTTTACGCGCATGCATTATGCCCAGTTTTCTCAGAACATGACTCAAATAACAAATCTCGATAACTCTGGGAATATGAAGCAATATTTATTTTTATTATGCACTGCACATCCGACGCCCCCCCCCCCCCCCCCCNCCCCCCTCCCCACCCACACACACAATCTTCTTATCTTTTAAATATCCAGTTTATACATCTTATAGTTTTAAGGATATGCTCCGGACAAACAACTGATTTCCATGTATTTTACTTACATACGTTCAGTGTTTAATGAATCTTCTGCATTGAACAGATACTTACAACTAGACCCACTTAATTAACAACGAGAATTTGCTAAATAAATGGCATGTTATCCGATTAATCGCTGTGTAAACGTTGTAGATGTAATATAAGTTCCGGATGGGTGCAGATAGTCTTTTCGCAGATTTGTTATTCGCAAATTATTTATACGATTGCATTCTCTTAAGAACTATGCATTGCAACAGAAACTTGCATTGTTATCGTGTTTAGTACGCATTGTTGATTTATCTACACATAAAATGACGATACACGGACAGTGCTTTTGTCTCAGAAATACAAACACGTAACGACAACTATCCGTCGTGGATAGCAAAAGGTACTTTTTTTGTACTGGCATAACTCATAAGCAAATGGACAGACTGGTATGAACAATATATTTAAGGCTTTCGTTGATAATACAAATTGATTCATTTTAAACTGTACTTTTTTTATAAACTTTTAACATCATTTAAATTTTAATGCACCATCTTAGTACTTCAACTATTATTTCGACTATAATTGTTTTTGTGTCCTTCAAATACAGGTAGCAGTGATTTGAATGTATGATTCTGTATTCAGTGAAGCGAATGTGTTTAGAGCCTGTTGTCATTTCCGCCATCGTTCATACTATGGTAAAGTGGTTAACCATTCTGATTCTCTGTAGAGCATGTTTAATTTTCATTCAACACAATTTCATACAAAATTCGGTTGCCTTTGGAAGAGTGGACTAACTAAGCTAAGATGCTGGTCAAGAAACAGGAGGAAGCTTCCCACCTAAGTGTCTTGTCTAATATTAAAAGGACCATAATTATCAATTAAAGCATACACTACATGCTGTCCATAGCCAAGGGTTTCTAGGCGGTTCGCTGTTAAGAAGAATAGCTCCTCATTTTTAATGTTATCATCGAATTTTAGTTCGTATGTTATTTCAATCCCATGACACTTTGCTGTTGGTAGGTTTTTGGTTATGTGATTAAACCAAACTTGGGGTTTATGCATTCCGCCTGGCAATTCATGCATTATAACAATAAATGTCAAGCTATTCTTGTGTATAATGGAATATGTTAAGCAGTCGATAACTCTTCGGGCCAACTTTATAAATTCAGGACGACTTTGCTGCATTTTGCTGATCATCATGTTCCACTTGACGGTTTGAAAGTCTTTCAGACTTTCCGATAATTCGCCCAGTCCATAGTTCTGAGAATACTGATGAACCGCATCAGCTATGTCGCTAGGTGGCAAAGTGCCAAACCTCAGGAACTCCAGAATGTGAACAAATATTTTCCCATCACAGTCGATCACAAAGTGGCCATCTTTGTCTTGAGGTTTCACGTGCCTTCTACTTAACATGGAGGCAAAAATACTGTTCGGATATTTGGTGAGCGTGGACAAAGTGATCGTAAAATGACAACCACCAACATTTAAATGGATGACTTCTGGCGCCTGAAATAACAAGTATACGTGTACATGTATTTGAAGGAACTAAGAGGCGCATATGTGGTCGGACAAATTAGGATACTCTGACAAAAAATGTACGCACCGCATTTTTATGATAATAAACATGTCACACATTTGAACAAATATAAGACGCTTAATGATTTCTTAGGGACGTTTATATGTAAATTCTGGATTTGTCAATGTATATTAAATTCTTAAACAAAAGAGCTATTTGAGTATGTTTTGAATTTCAATTTAAACTCTTGAACACCGAAAACAAGTGTCTGCGTCGGAAACATAATATTAGCAAGAAAGCTATTTTGTCTGTTTGGTAGGCAGTGACTATATTGTTATAAATTATGCACTGGGTATGTAGTATTCCATACACACGTCGTAAACAAACGGCGTGTATCTGTCCCGTGATTTTAATGTAGACGTTATGAAGCGAAGTGTATCGCGATGCTTTGCTAAATGAGTCAGTGATATCATTATGTTTTCGCTGTTGTTATTGTTCTCTATTATCATTAGAATATTTATTGCTACAATAACAACTATAAAAAGACATTTATCGCAGCATTCTTTTTAGCCAGATTGTTCATAATTTTACATAGTATTTTTTTTCTCTGAAAATATGTTCTTATAAATCCCTGTAAGTTCTTATTAAATATGCGAGGAAATGTCGATCAATAAATAAATCCGTGTCATTCATTTGCGATTGAACTTACGATTGATCTATCTACTGCGAAAAAAGTTCCGCTATACATCAAAGCGTTCGTCGGCATGCCTTGAACACTTCGTAGGACTGCGTCAGTTAAGATAAGTAAGAAACTGCCTGTTTGGGCTGATCACCCACACGAACAAATAATGCAAACCCAGGTTTCCACTATCAATCCTTGAAAAGAACAATTTTGCAGATTTCTCTATGAGCCTTTTTAGTAAATTACCGTTTTGATGCGCATTTATATGGTAACTTCTTTATTGATAAGCCGTATGCCAATTAAGCCCCTTGGATACAAATATAACCACTTAAAGACGTGTGCTTACAAATGCATAAGTATGTGACTTTTGAGCATATTACTTTGAAGTAGTAACTAGAAATGTATAGTGACAAAGTAACGTAAACAAATATTAACATACCGGTGTTTCCATACTGTCACTTGCGTTTTGAAAATATAATGCCATTTTCTATGGAAGCGCTGGAGTGCCCTTTTGACTTCTCACTATTGACTTGTGAGTTTTGACTTGTGAGTTGGAACTTGTTAGTTCTGACTTGTGTCTTGTAAGTTGTGCTGATGCATTACCGCTCATTTTAAGCCTGGAGGACATAGCGGACAGCGATTTGTCAGATGATGCAAGTTTTTTTGATAGTTTGCGTGAATATTCTCCTATAATAACTTTATTTAGCGATGTTATACACATTCACGTTAGTCAAACTAGCAACAACCGCGTCACGGAAATCAGGGGAGAGAAGTTTTGAGTATGCGAATGAAATCTGACCTCATGACTCCACATGACTTCAAGATATTATGCGTTTTAGCGAAAAACTGTGACTATGTCGTATGGTTATGTATTAAATTATGCAAAGGGGAATGATGGATGTTGAACAGGAGAAAGCAACTCTTGTAAGGATTTTGTCAAAATTATGGCCCTTTTCCACTCAGAAATCTGTGTTAAAGTTTGCATACCACCCCAAAAAGTTTCTTGCACTTTTTTCTTACACAAACTGTTAACATGTGTTGGATAATTTTTGACAAAAAAACTTTTATAGTTAATTCACATATTTTATTTACAATTTTGTTTTATGTCTTTACAAATGTTCAATACACTGTGGAAAATATACTTGAACTCAAAATCATCTATAATGTACAACTTCTTTCTTCACACTTATATTGCATTTTTGAAATACCTAATGGAATAAATTAATTCCACATCACAACTTAACTGGTTGAAACTTGATACACTTAATAGCAAATACATGTCTAGTTGCATGCAAAAGTATGAGTGTCCTCCAGTTAGAGTTCTAGTGAAGTATCCACTTTATAGTAACATTACAATAATAGAAATTCACTTCAGGCACATACAAAGAATCATATAATGTGTTTTTGTTTGTTTTTTAGGATGGGAATCAAGATGAGTGTTCTGCAAAACATGTTAAAAGTGGCCGCCACAAGGAGCACAAACTGCTGTTGGTTGGCTTCATTACACTCAAGGGTCATATAAACAAGTCAAGAATAAACAAGGTGGAGGAACCAGAATTTTGAAGTATGTAGTTGATGACAGACAGACAGTTAACTCCCTGATAACCGTAGGAAAGCAGTTTTTCTTCCCAGAAGTTAAAAGTCAACATGGAAATGGAAATAAGTTTATCACATTTCGATGGAACAGATATTTCAGATTTCAAAGACAGAAGTGGTAAGGAGTGCTCTTTCCAAGACTTTTTGAAATGCAATGGGTTTTATTCATCCCAGTTTGATTTTTATATATTAAGACAAAGAAAAAACAAACTGAACAGACAACAGATACTGATAGAAGTTATGAACAATCTGAAACTGAAGATAAAAGAGAATCTGTGGCTAATCATGAAATAGAGTTAGAAAACATTCAAGACACCGATAGTCATAGGAATGAAAATTGCAATTTACTTGTGAACAATAACGTGCTGGAAATGATATTGGTGAAATACATACGTGATTCAGTTTCTTCATACAGTGGAGATGTTAGAGCATTAAGTTATTACTCTGTTAGTCAATGTGAAATTTTCTCGGGAACACCCTTACTGGATAAAGATTACACACCCTTTGAACACGGATTTACTTTAACATCTATTAAAGTTGGTGATAGACATTACTTGTACAAAGAAACTGAAGGACATTATAATTTTCCACAGAGAAATGTTAACAATTCAGCAGATTTAATCTTACATGGACCGACGGAAATTTGAGGAATTGAGAATGACAGATCAATCATTTTTGGTGTAATAACAAAACTGCATAATGAAGGCGAATGTATGTTCACCTGGTTTAAAAATGGTCAAATGTTTGCAGCAGGAATAGATCTTTATGTAGTAAGAGTAACAGAAGAAGGAGAATACAATGTTTCTGTTGGATACAAGGATATTGCATACACACTCGATTCACCTGTTTTGTTTTAAATGCCAGTAAAGATCACATGCATGGAAATGTTAAAGTCACATAATCTTATAATGATTGAAGTCATTTAGCAACAGGATCTATGGATGAACAGGTACTTTGGAATGAGTTAGCAACCGGATCTATGAATGAACATGTAGAAGAACGTCATTAAGCAAAAGGACATATGGATAAACAGCTTAGAGGAAGTCAGTTAGCAACAGGATCTATAGTGTTGTTGTTTTGTTTGAATGTTCTTATATCAAAGATACATCTTTGTTTGAATGTTCTTATATCACTTTTAAAATAAACGCTAACATTGTTGAAAAGAAATTGTCATGTTGAACTTTTGAAAAACCATTTTTTTAACCATCCTCTTTGTAAAATCTTGTAAATTTGTACCTCGACTTTTGAAAAAAAAAGAGAGCTATTCCTCTCACCTAGGCGTTGACATTGGCATTATGCTCTGTCTAAGTTTTTCTTCTCCGAAGATGGTTTCTAAGTCACTTTAGATATTTCACACTTGCTGATAATAATGACCCCTTTTCATTGGCAAGAGTAGGTAACTCTGTCATGCATTTTATTAGCATTATGACCCTTTTTGTTCTTAAGAAAATATGTCCAGCTTTGCGTATTACCTCAAATATTTTCAATTATTTTCAAATCCCTTAATATATTGTTTTAAGATTTTTTTCATATTTGTTACCCATCATGGCCCCTTAAACCTCTAAGAAAGTGTAGATTACTCTGTTGAGCTTAATTTTATGGTTGTTTTACAAATTGTATTTGATTAAAAGCCTCATGCTATGAACATATCATATTCCTCGGCTTTGTACAATTGTAAATATTATCCTTTTAAATATCATTATTATTAAAAAAACTAAAAAAATAAGGTGTATTAAAATGTCAAACTAAAATACTATAAACATTTGCCCCTTTTGGACTTGGTATTACGTTGGTGTGTTGATAATAACAAGTCCATGTTACTATTCTAATTATTTATTAACACACAACAACTATATAAATCTACTTGATGGATGTGAGTATAAAATTTAAGAGAGACTGTATACATCGAACTGCCACGCTGACGCGGGCACTGGCTATTTATACTGAAATGCAATGTGGCTCATAGTAGACTGACTACGCTTGACACGAGGAAGCAGTAATATAACACTTTGAAAATTGTGTCCTGGTTTACGTACCATCTAAAATATCTTTATGATCATTTGATATATTGCATTTAAATTCTGCACACATTTGATAACTATCATGACCCCAATTCCCGATCCGGCGTAGATAGGTTTGTCTTTTTTTGAATTTGAATGATTTTGTTTCACTACCTTAAAACACTACAAATAGCTGGGCGTGTTGCCCATGGCAGCTCTTGTTAAGCTTCTTATACAGGAGAGCTAGTCAGGAATTTACTGTTTAAGTTTAGCAGAGAATGATATTACCATCATCACGAGGAAAAAGTAACAAAAGGAAAATGTTTCGTATGCTAACAAATTGTGGTGTGTCATATCCAAAGCTTTTCTTTATCTATGTTAAATTTGCTAGTGAACAATTGTACCGGTGGAATGAGTACCATAAAAATAATGCTTTTTTTTCCATTGATTTTAAGGCCCTTTAGGGCGCTTTAGACTAAATATGCCCTTAGGCTAGAGAATCAAGTTGTTCAATTCATTCAGTCTCATTTTATGATACATTTAGAGCTTCGTGGTGGTCGATGTTCTGCATTTATGTATTGATGCCCTGCATTTGCAATAGATGTCTTAACATAAAAGGTGCAGATCACCGTTAAGTGTTGGAAGTCACAAGTAGGATTTTAGAACACACAAGTACTAGCTAGGTAACTAGTCACAAGTACCAAGTCAGAAGAAGGAAGTCACTAGTCACAAGTACAAAGTCAGAAGAAGGAAGTCACAAGAACCAATTCAGAAGAAGGAAGACACAAGTGCAAAGTCATAAGTACCAAGTCACAAGTCAGACTTTTGTGCCCTTAGTGATGCGACTCCATTATTGTTTCAATCAGTCTTAGTGTTTACTGTCATTCTGGAAAAGTTCGAAACCGACCTTACCACGCATTACCAGTACTGGCTAGTAACAAGAGGGCCAAGATGGCCCTAGATTGCTCACCTGTGAAATGAGCTTGCCCATTGGCATGATTTGCACAATCTTGTTCACATATCAAATATCAAAGCTGCTTGATTTATGGTTAAAGATAAACAAGGTTTTTCTAGCGTTGACCTGGTGACCTAGATTTTGACCCCACATGACCCAAATGTTAAACTTTGCCTAAATATTACACTATCAATCTTCCTCCTAAAGTATCATCATTGCTGAATCAAACATTATGTGCACTTGAGTGTTTACAAGGTTTTTGTAATATTTGGACCTCGTTACCAAGATTTTGACCCCACATGACCCAATGTCAAACTTTGCCAAGACATCATCAAGAAAAACATCCTGGTCAAGTATCATCATTATTGGACCAAAACTATTGCCTCTATTGTGTTTATAAGGTTTTTGTAAGATAAGACCCCATGACCTAGATTTTGCCCCCCACATTTCCAAACGTCAAACTTGACCTTGATATTGTCCAGACAAACATCCTGGTCAAGTTTCATCATTATTGAACCAAAACTCTGGCGTATGGAGTGTTTACGAGGTTTTTGTAAGATTTGACCTGGTGACCTATATTTTGATCCCTATTACCAAACATCAAACTTTGTTACAAAAATAAATATTATGACTAACATTCATAAAATCTGAAACAAAGTTGTGACCTCTAGAGTGTTTTCAAGGATTTTGTATAATGTAATGAAAATTTTGACAATCTAAGGGAAATAATTCTGGCATTTATAATGCGATTTTGCTTATTATCAAACTTGATGGAGATCTTGTGGCCATAAAGCTTCTCAGCAAGTTTGATAAAGAATGCTTGAGAAACGTGAATGCTAGAGTGTTTACAAACCAAATGTGGACGGACGGATGGACGACAGACAAAGACCGATCCTAAAACCTCACCTGAGCAAACAGGTGAGCTAAAAGTGTGCTTTTTTCACCGATCTGAGCCATTTTCCAACTTGTCTGAGATATCAATAAAACNTGTTCACACGTTTTCACTATATACATATAGAGAAAACTGCCCCGCCCCACTGGCGGCCATGTTTTTTCACCGATCTGGACCATTTTCGAACTCGTCCGAGATATCAATAAAACAAATGTTTTGACTAAGTTTCATGATGATTGTGCAAAACATGTGACTTCTTGACTGTTCACAAGCCTCTTTTACTATATAAATATAAGGAAAACTGCCACGTCCCCCTGCCAGCCATGTTTTTCAACGGACCAGAACCATTTTCGAACTTATCTCACGTATCTAGGAAAAAAATGTTCTGACCAAATTTCATGAAGCTTGGACCAAAAATGTGACTTTTAGAAGTTCACATATTTTCACGATATACATATAGAGAAAACTGCCCCGCCCCTGGTGGCCATGTTTTAACCGATCCGGACCATTTTCGATCTCGTCCGAGATATCAATAAAAACAATGTTTTGACAAAGTTTCACGATGACTTAGCCAAATTGTGACTTCTAGAGTGTCCACAAGGTTTCTCTATAGCAAAATAAGGAAAACTGCCCCGCCCACTGGCGGCCATGTTTTTCAACGGACCGGAATCACTTTTGAACTAAACCAACATATCATCAAGACAAACATTTTGACAAAGTTACATGAAGATTGGGCATGAAATGTGACTTTTACAGTGTTTACAAGGTTTTTCTTATTTTTTGACCTAATGACCTAGTTTTTTACCCAGCATGACCCAGTTTCGAACTCGATTGAGGTATCATTGGGACAAATCTTCTTACCAAGTTTCATGAAGATCGGACAAGAAATGTGGCCTCTAGAGTGTTTACAAACCAATGTGGACGTACGACGGACGGACGGACAGACGATGGACAAAGACCGATCCTATAAGCTCACCTGAGCAATCAGGTGAGCTAAAAAGATGTTTAAATCAGCGTCAGCTTTTGTTCTTTCATATACTGGACTGAAGACAGAAATACATTTGTTAAAAAAAAAGACTTGATCAAAACTTGCAAAATAGCAGTGGCATTATGACTAGTGTAGACCCATTCTTGCATATTCTAGACTAGGTTTCCATTGAACATATTTTTAAAGCCAGAATGTAATCAACTGAATGGCAAAGTATGTTGGCCCTAGTGAGTCTGCACACATTGACAGACTTGGTCACACAGTTCAAAGATCCAGCTTTTTTTTACTGAAACGTTAACAGTAAGAAATCGACCTTACTGAGCCTTGAATGTAGAAATCACTTTTGGCTTGCATGATATATTTGTTAAAATGGACAGTCAAATATAAGAATATACGTATGCCAATTACATTATGAACTGTAAAAAAAATGAACTAAAGTTTACACTATCAACAGAATCATCATCATGAATACAGTTATGATCGTCATCATCATAAACACCATTACCGCATTCAACCTCTTATCATCTGCTTTTCATTAACAACATAATCATTTAAGATGTTGTATCGATCATATTAATAATCTCCAGTACTGCCCCGTGCAATATACATATCTAGTTCTTGTTATGACCCTGACAAGCGAAATGGGACTACTCCGAAGCACCAAGTAACTCCTAACTAATGACTAATCAGAAGACGCAAACATTGTGACTGTTTTAAAATGTGTTTTTCATCCAAAACTGATAAAACAAATTTATGTTTTCGTTTCCAATGTCGTTAACCTGTATCTATTTTTTTGCTTGGGACGTATTCCTTTCCGTGAGCATATAAGACATATAAATGCACTACATTTTATGTGCCATATTCGTTTCCTGCGTTTAAATTATCTGTAAATTTTCATTGAAGACATTGAAATATTAAAGGCTAAACCAAGGTGTGTACGATATAGCTTAGAAACAACTGTCTTCTCATGGGGACATAAGAATAAAAACGTAAACGCCTGTTATTAAGATATATAAGACGAAAGTAAAACCAAAACCAAAATGAAACAAAACACATATGCATTTACTCTTGAAGTGATCAGTTTAAATAAAGTTTCAAAATATATATAAAATAAAAAAAACTTCACCAACTACATCTTATACAGTCTTATAGGTATTCTACCTGAGACAGAACATTGAAAGCCTTCGTTATATTTTTAAATACATTCTTTATACGAGTTTGCCACTAAATCATTCAATTCCAGGAATAATTTTAATGCGGAATCGGCATCTGCTGGCATTTCGAGGTCAGGCTTCAACAAATAAGTCATTTCACTGAATTCATCAAACTCTCTTATGGGAACTGAATACATGTTTTTACAACAGGTTACATCACGTCAACCAACGTGCCATAATCAAGTGCGCCAAACGTTTCAGGTAAAAAGTACATAATGTCAGGTGTTCCGTTATATGCTTCGGAATTGTGTTGACGTCTAATTTCATGTACATTACACCGCTGAGCAATTATATCCAGGTGTGTTTGTATTAGGTTCATAAAACAACATTTCAAATTTTCACGATGTATCTGGTCGAGCTCGTTAAAACGACCAGAATCGCACAAATCCTTTAAAACGTTTATCCACCACTGTAGAAATTGTTGACGTAGCGTACCCCACCATCTTTCAATGCGCTGGTTAAAAGTGCTTTTTCCAACAATAACGCTGCGGCTCCCAGAAAAGGGGCCGGTTCCTTCATTTCGAAAGAATTGTTGTAGAAGGCATATAATGCTGTTTTCTGTTCCAGCATCGCAACGAAGTATGCGAGGTCATTTTTCAATGCGCTTCAATGCATCCAAATACTATCTGGCAATCAGTTTGGGATCGTTGTGAGGGTCAGAAAACTCTAACAAGATAATTTTCCTGCTAAAACCATCTATCGACCCGTGTATACAAAATCCAAACGGCTTCCACTTATCATAACCATCTTCATGCTAAATGTTGTTTGGCCCTTTTGCGCAATAGAAACGTCTTTTAAGTCGATGTGCTTTTCTCATTTCAACACCGTTTGGATCTATTGCTTTCATTATTTCCATAACATCTTTTTGGCTTGCATTTATAATATGCTTAACCTTCAGCCGGCGCCATATCGTCCGATAGCCGATAGCTTGTCCGCTGTAATGCATCTCCATGCTAATTACGTGAACAGCTCTTTTTAAGTGCGCTTGCAGATGTACACCTCGACGTTTCAGGTTCATCTTCTTCAAGATTCTTTCCAGTTGACGTAGTGACAATAAAATACCATGCTTAAGTAGCAAAACTCCAAGAATTACTCTGTACATGTATTTGAAACCTTGTTTGAAATATCCTTCAATGAGTGTTGCTTTTTCATTATTCGGAGACGACAAAGGCAGATAGGCTGGCATCACACCAACTGTTGTCTCCAACAGAGTGCACAGAAAACAACATACAAACACGATTTCATATTCTCGCACAACCGTCTTCGCTCGCTCGCCGTCTTCAAGTGCGGTTTAATTAAACAATTTCACAACAAAGAAGTCACAAGACACAAGTCCTAACTCGCAAGTCAAAACTCACAAGTCAATAGCGAGAAGTCAAAAGGGCCCTCCAGCGCTTCCATAATTTTCAGTTTTAGATGCACACGATGTCGATATAAATTAATCGTAAGGTCCAATTCAAATAGCAGGGTACCGCTATGGATTTTGATACCTTGCTCACACGCATGATTGTGAAATGAACTTCACAGCGTCAGGTAATGTGTCCACAACGTGACTATATAGAACATGCATTAATGATATGAATACGATTTATAGATGTAATTTTGTAATATCTGTATTATCACTAAAGCTAGAATATACGATCTTATTACTTTAACCCAAACAGATAAAAACAATGAATAAACAAAAAACTAAAATAAAAATTGAATGTAAAGTCGAATTTCTCCACCAATACGATTTTTTTTTAAGAAACCCTGGCGATATGTTACTCGGGGAACATTGGTTGATATCATTTTCGGTGCAAAAAAACTTTTTCACTGGCATACCTTTAAAGAAATTCGTAAAGAAAGTGCTAAATAGAGGACAAAACCCTGCATCGTCGACTTCAAATAGCCATATTTCAATACATCCTGAATAATAATAACCAGGATTTTTCTAATAAACATGTTAATACCTCCTTTGCATATACCAAAAGGTATTTTAATTAAAAAATGCTTTTAAACAATTATAGAACTGGATTTACTTACCCTACCGAAATTCCGCAAAATTTATCGGCAACTTTTCCTAGCACGTCCAACTTTTCACAGCATATTGGGTTTCCGGGGGTGAGTAGTTTAAGATGGAATTGTATTTTTTTCAAGTCGGGTCTCATATTGCCGCTGGTATTATGGCAGACTTGATGAACATTGCCATAGTTCTCTACGCATGATCAGCAACAACAACAGTAGTTAACTATTCAATTATTTTTTTAACCATGAGTTACAATGGCTGAACATATCATTAACATTAAATCCTAACTTTCGCTACATTACGCTGTTAGTAGATAGTATTGAAGCGACCGACAGGGGATGATTTTAATGCGATTGCAATGGTCAGCCTTATGAAGAAAAAAAAAACGCTACAGTTTTCCACGTCAGTTCGCCAGAGCAACAATGGCAGACGTACGCAGCACAGGTAAGACGTTTGCATTTTTAGGTCATTACCATGTCTTAGTAACTCGTTACCACGACGTGATAAATCGTTCAAGTTAGTTTTCTCGTTTAGACGACCTATTAAGTTACTAAGTGGCGGGAACGACATAAATTAATTCATGCACATGTCACATCTGTGCCATCGTACAGACGCGTATAGTATATTTAAATCGAGTGCAAAGGGGTTCTCCCAGATGGTCATCGGGTTTTGGGAATAGTGCCAGATAAGGAGACGTCCCTTTCTAGAGACGAGATGATCACCCTTGTATTGTTGAGTGCCTGGTATGGAGCACGTTGTACATTACACATTGGTGTAATGTTTTATCGAAAAGCAAAAATATAAATATATGTGACGGCTCGGCGGGGGAACGAACCTGCGACTATTGAGTCCTGAAGCCAGAGTGTTACCACTATACAAAGGACCAATTCACGAACATACTATAGTGATTGTAATGGTCAGCTACTGTTGATATATTCAACCATATATGGGGACTTCTGGTGCGATCAGAATATTGAGCTGCTGCCGCCCTAGACGACAAAACGGTATGCCATAGTGCTATTTAAAAGCCCAACTTCAGCGCATCGACGCCGAGATTTATTAAGTAAAGTTTTTAATCCCGAAGTTTATCATGTTGATTCTTACACACTTGTTGGCGTATTAATATTAATATATAAAATAATTATTACTATTGCTCTCATTTCAGGTCAAACAACCGTATTTTACGTTAAGTGGTGCACGGCCTTTGATTTCTATGTAATCCTATCGCTTGCCCATTGTAACTATATAGTGTATGAAAAAGAATCAGTATTCTCGAATTCGTGAGTTAAAAAAATAACCTACAGAATCACACGCACACATATTATGAACAGTTAATTACAATCTATAACTGCTATTTGCCAATATAAACAATGGACATATTGGATAAAAACACAAACCTGCTAATCACTGACCCAGTTTTCTTCAGAACTCATATTTCCGCGTTTGTTTCCAGATGCGCGATTACCATTTAGAGCAAAGCGGTTTTCTAAGTAAATTATACGAAGGCTTACGGAATTGTGAACTAAAAATAATAATTTAAGTTAGTGTTATGAATATAAATTACAATGTCAAATTAGTTTGGTCATAACAACAAATGTGAATCTCATAACGCTCCATGGAATGAACAAGTAGAACTTGCAATGATCCTTCGACAAAAGTTATGGAATAATGCAACTGTCTACATCAATTGATCACTTAGGGGCACAGTATCCATATAAATATTCCAGATGAACACAAATGGTTACGGGTCTGGTTAGCATACAGAGAAAGCCCCCCTCCTCACATCCTAGTAGGGAATTGAAAATCGTGGAAGATTGTTCTTGTCATTTTGTGCAGAATGTTGATACATACGTGTTTTATAATAATTGTTCAAAAGATAAATTATATTTGGTTTATAACAAAGGTTTTCAATGTAAGCAGATGTTATAAAACAAAAAAACAACTTATAAGTTCGTGTATTGTGACTTCCAAGTTGGGACGAATTCTGAATTATAGCTGCAGCTGTTCTGTCTGCACAGGCTAACAAGGGACGACACTTTCCACCTTAACTGGATTTTCGTTTAGAAGAGACTTCATAATAACGAAAAATTCCAGAAACGTGAAAAGTGTCGTCCCTGATTTACCTTTGCGAACTGCACAGGCTAATCTGGGACGACACTCTACGCACATGTATTAAGCCCAGTTTTCCCAGAGCGCGACTCAATTTATTTAAATGTTAAATCTGTTTACCAGAAAATGATAACTCGTGGTATATAGTGACGACCACTTCAAAACTAGTTCAAGTCCCTAATAGTTCGATGATAAAATGAATGCCAATTTTGTAAATGTCCATATTTCAATCGAGAAGTATGTAGTAAATAAATTTGAGAAACGTGTGGTAAATCACGGAAACAAGTCCAAAATAAGGGACATCACGAAATGAAAAATGTCTAAACGACCTTCATCAATGCCGTTAAGTTATATGTGAAACATTTAAATACATGTACACTGAAAACCCCTATCTTTAGACCATGTTGCGTTTACCTAGCGCTATAGCTACGCTGTTAAACGCGACATTAACTGATAACAGCTCAAGCAGGAAGTTCAAATTACAAATGTCATCAGCCATTTTTCTTGTTCTTGCACTTTCGTTAAATTTATATGATAAGAAAGCCTGCTTTACAAAACACAATAATGGAAAAACAGGTATGTCATATTTGATTACGTTTCATTTTCTCTATGCGCTTTGTTGATATCGGGTTCAATGAATTTGTGTAAAGTATCGTCTCAGATTACCCTGTGCAGTCCGCACAGTATGTTCCGGGTACACACTTTCCGCAGTATGAAATTTATCGTTAAACGAAATTCCTTTTTTAACTGATATCCAGATAAGGCGGAAAGTGTCGTCCCTTATTAGCCTGTGCGGACTGATGTAGCTAATCTGGGACGACACCTTACGAGCATACATTTAACCCCGTTTTCCCAGATCGTGGTTCATATGTATTTTTAGCATAATTTCTTAGGTGATTATATTTGTCTGTACGGGGCTAAATAGGCTCACAGGTTATCAATAAAGTAGCTCCTATAGAAACGCGGGTCATAACGGCCTAAAACCCTAACGGCCATGTGCTAAAAAGGCTTCGTTCAAAAGACGCTTACAGTCCATATTTTCTCTTCAATGATTGATGATGGAAAATTGGGTTTACGTTATATGTTAAAGCCCCATAACTACTAAAAAACAACGAAAATTTCGTACGATATTTCGCAAAATAAAGTTAAACAATTACAAATCAGTGTTCCTTTAATATGGCAATTGCCGAAATTTCAACGCAAGATGGGATCTGGAAGCATAGATGTTTGTAGATACAAAATTCTCGTTTTTATTTATTTGTTGCATATTTAATTCCATTTTAATTTTCCGCAACGATATCTTTTCATACGACACAATCATATGAACACTAACATGGTACCATTTAAGTATGTGTGTGTATCGTATGAATAGGTATATTTGCGGGATAAAATGGAATTAATTGTGTCACAAATAAATAACAACGAGCGTTTTGTATCTACACAAATATATGTCACAAGAGCACATCTACCATTGAAATTTTGGCTACTGCTATCAAGGAACACTGATTATTTATATGTTAACTTTATTTTACGAAATATATTAAGAAATTGTCGTTGATTTGTTTAGCATTATTATAGGCTTTAATTAATGTGGATGAACGGCCAAAACTGATCTTTTTTTTGTTTATATTATCTTAACTCTCGTAGTCCAACAAAGTGTTAAAGGCATGCCGACGAGAGCTTCTATGTACAGCTGGACATTGTATCCCGCTGACAAAATTGTCCTAGTTCAGGCTCGTTTATAGAGCAATCGCAAATGAATGACAACGATTTATTTATCACCAATGTCAGGTGTATTTAATAAGAACTTATTGAATTTGTAAGAACATATGTTAAGATAAATATAAAAGAAAACGCTTTCTTCAATGATGAACAATCTCGTTCGAAAGAAGGATACGATGAATGTATTTTAAGGAAATTTAATACAGTCAGTTTTCTACTGATTTATAAAAAATAACAATAACAACAGCGACAACTTAATGCCATCACTGACTCTTAAACTATCGCGATACGCATACAGCTACATTCAGTTTACATTAAATTCACGATACAGTTACACGTCTTTTTTTCTATTACAATATAGTCTACGTGTATCAACAAAACAGGAAGCTGTCTGACCAATATACTGTTTTCCATTCAGAAAATTGTGTTTCGGTGTTCTAGATGTTAAATTAAAATTTTAAACATTCTCAAATAAGTCATGTTGTTAAGAAATAATTATATATTGACACAACTGTTGCACCAAAATTTACATGTTAAAGTTCCTTAAAAGTCATTAAGTGTCTACTTTTTTTAGTTGCTTGCTATTTTTAAAAAGGCGGAATGTACATTTTCTTGTAAGCGTGTGCTGTTAGAACCTGAGCCGTTTTTATTCAACACCCACTATAGCATTCTTTAGTTAGAATATCCTCCTTTGTCCCCATACCCGCCTTTTCTTCCTTCATGTACATGCATGTACTAGTATACTTCTTATTTCAGTTCCCACAAGTCATTGATTTAAATGTTGGGGGTTGTCATTTTACTACCAATTTGTCCACGGTCTCCAAATATCCTGACAGTATGTTGGCCGCCATGTTTAGTGGACGTCACGTGATTCCTCAAGACAAAGATGGCCGCTATGTGATCGACTGCGATGGGAAAATATTTGGTCACATTCTGGAGTTCCTGAGGTTTGGCACACTGCCACCAAGCGAAGTTGCTGAAGCGGCTCATCGTTATTCGATGTACTATGGACTAAACGAATTATCGAAAAGTCTGGAAGGTTTTCAAACCGTCAAAGGGAAAATGGCTATCAGCAACATGCAGCAACGTCGTCCTGAATTTATGAAGTTGGCCTGCAGCGTCATTGAATGTTTAACAAGAAACGCTTTCCACAAGAATACTTCGACACTTGTTGTTATGATGCAGGGAAAACAAAGCTTAAAACAAAGCTCATACGGCAGCTTTTTTTTCCATGCCAACTTAAGGCATCACGTTGACCATGGCAGACTACCTACATTACAGTGTCTTAAGATTGACATATTAGAAGCCTCCAAAGTAAAAGTCGGTGATAACATACACAATGACGAGCTATTCTTTCTAACAGCGAACCGCCTTGAACACCTTGGCTATGCACAGCACGTATTATATGTTTTAAATGATAGGCATAAGTTGCATGGTGGCGGGAGTAACGACATTGAGATCGGATGCTTCCTTCTGTGTCCTGACCAGTATCTCAGCTGTGTTTATGATAGCAATATAAACCCACCATTTAAGAGGCAACCAAGCTCGATAACTGATCAATACTTTCAATAACGGATCGATACTTTGATTAATGATCAATACTTGAGATAAATGATCGACTCTTTCGATAACTGATCGATACTTCTAGACCCACACACCTTGTTCAACGGACAATTCAAACCAGAGGATACATTGAAATAAATAATATGTGATATATATGGGAACATTATCGCGTGCTCAATTTTCTTTGAGAAATCGTTTGATGGAAAACTCATGATATGGACCATATGGTATGCTAATTTGAACATAACTTTATTTTGTGTATCGTTACATTCAATAGAAACGTCTGTTTTGTGGATACAGTTCTTCAACGTAGTGGGTATTACTTAATGTATCTTTCCAAAGGTGAGCCTTATTGACAGTTTTAACAAAATGAGTTGAATGAAAGTAACATATGCCTTACAGAGCAATATAATGGTGTACCACTTTGCCAAAGTACTTACGATCGAAGAAATGACAAAAGTCGCGAAACAAACTCGCTTCTCTGAAAACAGAAGTATACATTACCACTACTCGAAGCGAGTGATTGCGGGAAAGAAAGGAAATTATAGTCGAAATATAGTTGCAGTAGTTGTTATTGTATTAGACTTTTAATTCATGTTAGAATGCTTATAAAAAATACAGTTCAAATTGAATCCACATGGTTTTTTCAACAAAAGGCTTAAATACAGTGTTCATACTGCATATTTGCTAATGAGTATCATAATTGTGAAAACAAGTACTTTTTTGTATTCGCGACGTCTCCTGGGACAAAACAACTCGCCGTGCTGCGTCATTTTATGTATATAATCAAAGAGAAACCAACAATATATACCTCTTATACATTATATATTATATAACAAAATGATTCGATGCATAGTTCATGAGAGTATACAATCATAACAATAATTCGCGACTAACTCAACTTAAACAGAGACTATCTGAATATATCCTGAACAACGGTCGCATGTATATCGTCTGAACAACCATTACTCGGATGACGTGCCATTTAATAATGAGCCACACTCTGGGAAAACTGACCTTAATTCACGTGCGTAAAGTGTCGTCCCAGATTTGCCCTGTCGGCCCNTGTCAATTAAGTAGATCTAATTATTGTGTTCTGTTTGATGCAGAAACAAAATAATTGAATGCCCTGAGTATATGAAAATTATATAAATAGAAAAATATTATTTTAACATATTTAAAATAGATGAGTTCCACTTCTATTGTTTTCTGACGATACATTATCCAGGGACCTAAGTCCCAGTGATATCTATCATCCGGACTATGGACAGGGCTTATCAGCCAGTAATCTATGATTGATCAGTCAATGTGTACCCAGTGACAGCATGTGATAAACATGTAAGAGGTACGCGATAGTGAAAACGTTTCTTTTTTAAAGGAACATTTGAGCCTCGCTCTGGAAAAACGGGGCTCTAATGCATGTGCGTATAATGTAGTCCCAGATAAGCCTGTGCAGTCCGTACATGCTTATCAGGTAATACACTTTTCGCTTTTATTGTATTTTTCGTTTAAAGGAGGTCTCTTAATAACGAAAAACCCGTTTAGGAGGAGAGCCTCGTCCCTAATTAGCCTGTGTGGACTGCACATGCTAATCTGTGAGGATACTTTACGCACAAGCGTTAAACCCCGTTTTCCAAGAGCGGGCTCATTTATCTGCAACCTTCTGACAGACCAAAATAAAGACATGTAAACATTTACAAATGCATATCCATTATTTTTGCTCATATGTTTATCTCGTAATTAATACATTGGCGAAAATGAATAAAAACACATACATACCATGCAAACAATATTTTGTTATATACAAGCCTATAGTTTCTTTCGAATTCGCGCCTTCAAAACAACTTCTAAAATCACTACAATAAAGAATGTTACACAATCGGCGGAATTTTATCCATAGTCTTACCTATGGCATGTCAAAGGTTTCATTTTAAATCGATAAATCGATATCATATCTGTCTCTAATATTGAAAAGCGTCATCATAAAATACATTTTTACACGTGGTCATAAATGTGCGCATGAATGCCTAAGACTTCTTGATGACAAAACGTACATCGTATGAAAGTTGTGGTCTTTGCAGTTTCAGACAAGAAGATTTTAAAAGAATTACACATAGTCACTTTAAAACTGACTACCCCGATAAAGGCTCTCTAGAGGATCTCTGGATGATGATGCATACCATAACAGTCTTGGGCAACGCGGTTTCCGAAGACATATTTTTTAAAGTTATCCCTATTATAAATGCATGTTCAAGTGGTGACCTCCGGGGCGTGTCCATTTGTGAACCCATGGGCATGATTTTTAAGACCGCATTGATGACTTCGAGAATATGTTATAAGATTATTGTAGAAGCAGCTGCAAGTAGAAAATCCGAGCGCATAATGTCCAATATCAATATTGATTGGCCAAAGGGCTCACGTGATCTTATAACTTAAGCCGATTGGTTAATAACATAGCGTGGCTGGGATAGATTATTATTGGTTAGATAGGTCACGTGATTAATCTCTATAATAAGACTAGAAGGCGAACATAATTTTTTTTATGTGTGCATAAAATATTATAAATGTTCGCCCGCTCTAAGTCTGTATAAAACTATTAACCTCCATGGCGATCCAGTTTTGACCCCACGTTCATATCTTGAACAAAGATTGAAATGTATCTCTAGATGATGCAATATACCAAATATGAAAGTCATGTGCTGTGCGGTTTTATACAAGTAGATTTTTTTAATGGCTTTCCTATATACGTTTATGTAATCTGTTGACCCCTGGATCGTGGTCAGGTTTGACCCACAGGGGCATAATTTGAACAACCTCTGTAAAGGAAGACAATACAAAACTCTGTGCTATGCGGTCTCAGACAGGAATATTTCTTCATTTTTCATTTGTAAAACCCATTCTTGGGTTAATCAGCAAATCGCAACGATTTGAATAGTCTTCATAGACAGCAACCCGAGTAACATTCCTTTAAAATTTCCTCAAATTTTACGAAGCGGTTCAGGATCTCTTTCGAAGATATGTTGACGGATACACGAACGCCAGGGCGGACAAACAATTATGATACACATGGGTTTTGCGACCTAAGACAAGAAAAGTTGACGGATACACGGACGCCTGGGCGAACATACAATTATGATACCAATGGGCTTTGCGGCCTAAGACAAGACAAGTTTTAAAGGCTGCATGTATAGGTCAAGCTATTTGATGAAACATATACTTACACACTTACTTATTACTTAAGACAGACTTATGACTAAAATCCCGAAGTACACATTTCACCGTAAAAAATTCAGATTCACCGCATGATTGTAGACAGTTACTTTTTTTCTAAATCAACATATTCAATAAATTTGCTTTCTACCTCATTTATTGGTGGTTCTTTCAACATGTCTTCGAGTAGTTCATCGAATTCAACGTGCGAACGGTATCTTACAATAAACAAGTGCAACTCCCGGAGGTGTGTATGATCTGGCTAATTAAATAGTACTTCCTTCATTAAATCGTCAGTTAATAATCGTAAAATTCCTATTAAAATAAAAATAAATTCTGGAGATTCCAACAATGTTGTTTACGTACTTATTTGAAATGTGCCCTGATGTGGTGCTGAATATAATACCAAGGTCAGACCTGTCGATCTTTAAGAGCTCGTTTAAGAGAACATTTTTTTAAAGTTAACAAATAATACTTAATAATAAAAAACAATAAATCTGAATCTTTATCAAATATGATAATATGTTTTTATTATTATTTATTAACATTTAAACCGTACTGGCCATGACGTTACAAATATTTGATTGCAACCTAGTGAACAACTGACGTTTTGCAAAATAACTTCGAATCAGTATCAACAGTAAAAGCTAGATCCATTCCGAATTTGAATGGATCGAATGTTTACAGACAGATTACATTCTTGGTTTAAATGATAATATGTTTAATGTATTAAAGCACAAGTACATTATGCTCCATATCTTTTTCATCTTAAAAAAAAAAGATAATGAATGACCACATATGTTATTACAACATGATCTTCTCTATGAATGTGCAACATACATTTAAATTACCCTCCCCTTACTGGATCCCTTAAACCTTCATAAAAATCCGTACAACCGTCGTTTCAGAGCAAAGATTACAAAATTTCCCGCATGGATACATGTGATTTGTATACATCGTATACAACACTATTATACAGTTAAAAAAAAAACTATTATCGCTAAGGCCAAATAAAAAATAGGTCCGTTTCCGGTCGCCCGACCGTGTCTCCAGAATCGGCGCCGACTAGTTGTGATAAACATAACTGTCTTCGTCCTACGTCCGGC
>VMBQ01005303.1:44279-67876 GCA_007657795.1 Dreissena rostriformis | reverse complement strand
TTTTGTTCGTTTTCCACCAGTTTCCATTAGAAAAGGTTCAAGCGCAGTAACAATCGTTTACACAAAGGAAAATATACGGCGATAACATAACCATGTTAAAAACTACGGTTATTTAATTACTTCAGTTTATAGTAACCATCGTTTTTACAATTGGCTGCGGTCCGTTCGTTTGTTAAAAAGACTTCTTCACATATAAAGAGATTAATAAAATAATACCTTTTTCAAAGATTCAAAAACACTTTACTTTTGAGAATGAACAAACATACATGACGTCATTTGAGAATGAACAAATATACATGACGTTAATTCACAAAGGAAATACATTTTCGTTAATGCGAAATCATCATTTAAAATTGATAAAAAAATAAACCGTTCAAACGCAAAGTGAGAAAATAGTATGGGTAATTTCTGTTGTTTTCTTGCTTTCATTTGTTTTACCACACTTGGATCGTTTATATTAAGTATACACTGCATATAACAGTCCTGTAATCCAGATTGCCCAGAGATAGTCTTTTAATCCAAAGGACTAATTATTAATTTTACCTTTTATGTGGCTGAAAACATTCAGAAATCAATTCAATAATTGCTGAACCTGCTTTTTTCTACTATTAGTTGTATCTTTTACTATGTAATCGTTCTTATTTATATAATGCTCATTTCAAAATCTTTCTAAAATAAATAGTTATCGAAGCTAAAGCTAAGAAAGCTTTTAGAAAATATCGCAATGTCAATGTTAATAGAGAATCTATGTTCATGTCTATGCAAGATGTTTTAAGGACAACGACATTTACAATCAGATGTTTTCTCACAATATTAAAACTTGCAATTAAATTATATCACATGTGTAGACCATTATAATTAAACCATAAATTTAAACATAACATTTCTCAATTCGTAGGTAAAATTGTTAAAGAAAGGTTGAGAATACCATCCCAAATGGTCAACTCTTTAATTTTAAGCCATAAGATGACGAAGATATGTTAATAGGTCCATATAAACGCTCATAATTGTACATAAGCACACTGTGTTCGTGTCCATCCGACAAATAGTATACTTATTTATGTTTATTTTTAGTTAAATTATATCACGTTATC
Source organism: Dreissena rostriformis (assembly GCA_007657795.1). NCBI lineage: Eukaryota > Metazoa > Mollusca > Bivalvia > Myida > Dreissenidae > Dreissena > Dreissena rostriformis. The sequence goes on along the minus strand of VMBQ01005303.1, from coordinate 66,782 downwards.
AGTTTTGTAATTCTTTGCCTAAGGCCTTGTTACTGATTAAAAGGACAATATAACTAATAGCATTAATTAAGGTCAGTCACGTATTCTAGATAAATATTAGACCCGAGCTGCACAAATAACTCGTATTGTTGAGAAATCACATATTAAGTGTTTGACACTATTTTTATTTTTTACATAATTTGCAATACATGGAATAACATCAAAATATAAGGAAAACCAAACAGAAATCATTCTTCAATTATACTTCTATTCATCAACTTGCAATATAAAATAACAGCACTGTTATCAAAGATCACACCATAACTACAATTGTAACCATTTTTGTTTCAAACTTCTTCCTAAAAATGCTTTCGAAGATGTTTCCAAAAAAGGAAACTGATATAGAAAAAAGCATGTTTAGATTAAATAACTATTACAAACATTGCCAAAATCTTGTTACGTAAACTAAATTGTTAGATCATAAATGCATAATTAAATGAATTAATCAATGACTGAATATATTGCTTTCAGGTAAAGTTGATGATCAGTGGCTTATCAAAAGGTTGATGGCATACCGCGACCAACGTCTGGACAAAGTAAGGGGAAAATATTTCAATGAAACAAAATCTGGATTTTGTATCTAAGTTAATTATCTTAACATAATTGTTTTGTACGTGAATTTTCGAAATTCGCAATGGGCAGAACGTACGTTTCTTTGAATTAAAGCGGGACTGTACGATTTTGTCAAATATTTATGATTTTTTTTTAAATGTGTTAAAAATTAGTATACATATATTTCAATATAAATTTAAATAAAAGTTAAGAAGAACATGTGTCGAAAATGCGAAATAAGCCAGATATTTAAATCTGAAATCTTAAATGACTGGAAGTCAAATAAGCCAGCATATATATAATACATGTACAATTTGAATCTAAATTTAGTTTTAGTGCAGATTCGTTCATACGACACAAAGACACAATTTTGTTTCCTTACAAATACGAGTAAAAGTGTCGGCATCGGCTTTAACCAGCGCTAACTTGTCTTTGCTGCATTTTATGAAATTCGTCTTCAAAGTATAATTTTTATTGCCTATTTTGTGTCATCGTAACATAATTAAATCAATATATTAAAATTTAACACATGTAAAAATCGTACAGTCCCGCTTTAAGATTACAACCAAATTGCACGAGAACGTTAGTAACAATTTAAACACATATATATTTAGTAAATAGACACGTATACAGTAGACATAACTTTATAAAAAGGTACATAGACCTAGAAACAGTATCAATGTACATGTATGTATTATGGGTAACTAATACAATTCTCAGAAACTATAATACACTTCATATGATATAAGTGTGTTACTACTCATGTCCAGAATACACGTGCTTTTATAACACATAAAAAAGTAGAACAAAGAAAAACGAATATATTTTATTACAGCCAACAATACCGCACTTCAAAGCAATACGTATAAACCACTGTAAAAAGAACGATAACATACTGAAAGTGCAATATGAACAATTGCGGACAAGATTTCTTGCCGAGCAAATAAAAGTGTTTGTATTCTCAACTTTCCTGTTGTAAAATTTAGCCCATCATGTTCTCTTGTTTTGTCTTTATTTCGAACATTAAACGAATAAAATGGCTGAAAAAATGATACTAGTCATATAAAGCCATGAACATAAACACAATAATGTGATTATAATGCGCATGTGTGTTGTTATCAATACAATGAAAATACAGCTTAGTTTCTACCACGACATTTTATTTCGTAAATCCATCGTGATGGATGAAACATATGTTACAGCCCATCGTGATGAAGTATTTATATATTAATTTAATCATCGAACCAATGTATAAGAACACATTTATAACATGTTATTTATTGTTATAGTCTTTCAAGAAGACTTTTATTAAACTTTCAAGTAGACTTAAATTAAACTCGACTATTTGTTAAAATTGGCGTAATAATATTTATTACTCAAATCATTGGACCAGGCTTCAGAACTCTAAATCGTCGTTTATAAGCTGAGAAACAACTCTTCCTTAAAGCGGGACTGTACGGATTTTTATATGTGTTAAATTTTAACATATTGATACAATTATGTTACGATGAAACAAAATAGGCAATACAAATTATACATTGAAGACGAATTTCATAAAATGCAGCAAAGACAAGCTAGCGCTGGTTAAAGCCGATGCCGACACTTTTACTCGTATTTGTAAGGAAACAAAACTGTGTCTTTGTGTCGTATGAACGAATCTGCACTAAAACTAAATTAAGATTCACATTGTACATGCATTATATATATGCTCGCGAATTTGGCTGGAAGCCATTTTCAATTTCAGATTTAAATATCTGGCTTATTTCGCATTTTTCGACACATGTTCTTCTTAACTTTTATTTTAATTTATATTGAAATATATTTATACTAATTTCTAACACATTTTATATAAATTCATTTTTATTTGACAAAATCGTACAGTCCCGCTTTAAAGCGGGACTGTACGATTTTTACATGTGTTAAATTTTAATATATTGATTAAATTATGTTACGATGACTCAAAATAGGCAATAAAAATTATACTTTGAAGACGAATTTCATAAAATGCAGCAAAGACAAGTTAGCGCTGGTTAAAGCCGATGCCGACACTTTTACTCGTATTTGTAAGGAAACAAAATTGTGTCTTTGTGTCGTATGAACGAATCTGCACTAAAACTAAATTTAGATTCACATTGTACATGCATTATATATATGCTGGCTTATTTGACTTCCAGTCATTTAAGCTTTCAGATTTAAATATCTGGCTTATTTTGCATTTTTCGACACATGTTATTCTTAACTTTTATTTTAATTTATATTGAAATATATGTATACTAATTTTTAACACATTTAAAAAAAAATCATAAATATTTGACAAAATCGTACAGTCCCGCTTTAAAAAGGTGTGATTTCTCTCCTCATTATTCACACCACAAAAGTAGTCAAAAAAGTAAGGCGCGGACCATCGTTCCAAATATGTTTGTCCAAGATTTCATGCATACGAATTGGTAAAAAATTGGTTGGATACTGCGAGTATGTAAACAATCATACTTTCTTTTTTGAACAGTAATTTTGGTGCAAATCAAACGTATATAATTGTACTGGCTATATAATAAAACGTATATAAATGTACTGGGTGTATAATAAAACGTTTATAATTTTGCTATGTATATAATAAAACCTTTATAATTGCACTGGTTATATATCCAGAAAACAAAAAGAATCTACAACGTTCTCGTATCTATGTCGTGTTGGATGCTCTTAGGAGAAGTTGACCGAGTTTTTCGGTATCAGCGGCGCACGTTCCTCTTCGAGGTCGCAACAACAGAATAGCCGTTGAATGACTACGCGAACACCCTTAGCTTCTTTTTTCTTTTTATCCTCGCGTAAATCACTGAAACAGTGACAACAACAATGTTAACTCATCTCAACACCGGAAAACAGCTCATGACACTAAATTTTGAGGTCGACAACTCATCTTGTCCTATTTTATATAGTTTATTCGATTCATAGTTATAGCAAAAACACTATATCCGTCGTAAACAACGACACGCGTGTGGAGCATATTCACCAGGCGTATTTACTTTTGAATTAATGTTGAGATACCTATGTATGCACATGGGATCTAATAACTCAATTGGAGAGAATTACTAATGTATGTGGGTTTTATTATCTCATTATGCGGCAGTATCTTTTGCATATGTGGTTGAAATAATAAATTATGTGTGTAAGTTCTATTGACTTAGTTAGTTTGACAATTAATTATGCATGAGGATTATATTTACTCATTTGGAGACTATACTATATGTATATGGGTTATATTTACTCATTTGGAGACTATAACATATGCATATGAGTTCTATTAACTCATTTTGGGACTATTATATATGCATATGGATTATTTTTACTTATTTGGAGACTATATGTATATGGGTACTATTAACTCATTTGGAGATTATAATATATGTATATGGGTTCCATTTACTCATTTGGAGACTATAACATATCGTCCCCTCCCCGCGAAAATGGCCAATCTCAGTTTTGGCGCGAAAACGGGTTTTTAGATTTTCGCAATGGTGAAAACTACCCGCTTCTCCCGCGAAGAATTCCAAGGTCCTATCTATCGGCTAACAAAGTTATACCCGTGTAAATGTGTGCGAAAATTTCCAAAGTAAATGAGAAAATTTCCAAAGTTAATGCGGCGGATGAAAAAAATATGAGAAAATTGTCTAACTCAAGCTTTGAAAGCTTGAGTTAGACAATTTTCTCATATTTTTTTTAGAAAAAAATCACACGTCACTTTAAACATTATGACACATGTAGAGATATTTAAAAAGTCATCATTCAAAGTTTTAGCTTCATTCTGTAATTAAAAAAAAAAAATGAAGTTTTTTCCTTCTCCTGAAAACCTGTAAATATTGAGGTTGGCCATTTTCGCGGGGAGGGGACGATATGCATATGGGTTCTATTGACTTATTTAGAGATAATAATATATGTATATGGGTTCTATTGACTAATTTAGAGATAATCATATATGTATATGGGTTCTATTAACTCATTTGGAGACTAAAATATATGTTAATGGGTTCTTTTAACTCATTTGGAGACTTTAATGTATGTAAACGGGTTATATTAACTCATTTGGAGACAATAGTATATGTATATAGGTTCTATTAACTCATTTGGAGACTATTATATATGTATATGGGTTCTATTAACTCATTTGGATAATATGATATATGTAAATGGGTTCTATCAACTCATTTGGAAGCTATAATATATGTATATGGGTTCTATTGACTCATTTGGAGACTATAATATATGTATATGGGTTCTATTGACTCATTTGGAGACTATAATATATGTATATGGGTTCTATTAACTCATTTGGAGACTATAATATATGTATATGTGTTCTATTGACTCATTTGGAGACTATAATATATGTATATGGGTTCTATAAACTCATTTGGAGACTATAATATATGTTTATGGGTTCTATTTACTCATTTGGATTCTATTATATATATATATATACATATGTGTGTTAACTTGGTACCGGTCATTCAGCGCATACGCGGCATTGTATTTTTCGCCAAACCAGCAGGGGGCGCGTGCCAGGAAGTGGGTGGCGGTCGTGAGGCGGTGAATAATCATGGCGATAAACTGGATAAGTAGCACAAAGCTGAATATCACAAGGACTACCAGACCTGGAAAGCAAACACGTTGTTTGGTTAAACAGAACTTTGTACCGTTCTTTTCATCTAACATTAAAATGTGCTATCTTGAAGACAAACACTATTATTGTTATTAAAACTAGTCATAATGATATGAAAATAAATAATTATAAGCAAACAAAACACCGTAGCAGGTTACGTGTAAACATATATTCAGTGCGAAAACAATATATTTTAGGACAATTCACTTCAAATTGTGCTACTGCCACTTTACAGTCCTGATAGTGGAAGGTATTTATTTTCAGATTAATGATAGATGATTTTCTGCGAGTTATGATATAACAAAATTCGTTGGTCTAAAAAATTGGTGGTAGATTTGGTGGTAGATTTGGTGGTGTATAATTTTTTTGTCTTTAACTATTTAACAGCAGATTTGGTAAAATAACAATCCTTAAAGAGATAACTTTTACATGCTTACCGACTGGATTACTATTTGCGACACTGAGTAGCTTCCCTTTAGTTGCGAGGGTGTAAATGAAGACCATCCAGATGGCGTTGAACACGGCAAAAATGGCGATCCATTTATTGCGCAATTCTGCTAAGTCACCTGTAACAAAAAGTAACATTTGCGGCCTACGGAAATACCTACACCCGTTGGTTGCAATGTGGAAAACAAAAAGATGTAAGTAGATTAATATACACATTGTTCATCTGTCTAATGAATGGTACTTTTCGAGAAATAGCAGGTAAGTGCTAACGTTTAAAGTTGAGGCTTCTTAAATACTCAAATTCTCATGCGGATCCTTAACGTTTGAAGAGTTATTGCCATTAAATACCAAGTTTTATTGTGATATTTTATTGAATTATCAAGGTTTAATATCTATTATTAGAATACTTAGATTTTAGAGGGATTTGCATTTGACAGATGGAAAAGTAATGTTCAAGACTGATCCACCCTTGAATACTCACGTTTAAGATCCTCCTCTAGTTCATATGCGGTGGACTGAGGCAAAAGACACAAGTTCAGTAATTTCACCCAGAAAGCTTGCTCTTTCAATTTTGAGTCAGTCATTTCGAGCCAGTCAGACTTCTCAAGACCCTTTCGCACCTCCAGAATCTTCCGTTCATCTGAAAGCGAAAAGTCATACCCCTGTGAGAATTCTTGAAAACATCTAATATACGGCCTTTGTTCTTATGCTGTTTAGCAGGGGGAGAAAGATTGTAACATTGTCAATGACGCGAAAATAAACGTGTAACATTTTTCTCGCACCAAAGAAGAAGGCCTGAGTTATAAAGCCCAAGTGTCATATTACTTGTCGTGTAAAATTATGTCATATACATCCGCCCGCAAATTCATAACCCTCAGGGGCCAAATATTGTTACGCTCCGTTGTTTCGCTTTTTCTTGGTAATTAATGTTTAACGCAAAGTACAGGATTCAATTTCAACAACTTTAATTCAGTTTCATGAATTTCACAATAAAAGCTAATAGTTCACACAACAAAGTGACATGCAGTCTTAAAGCGGGACTGTACGATTTTTACATGTGTTAAATTTTAATATATTGATTAAATTATGTTACGATGACTCAAAATAGGCAATACAAATTATACTTTGAAGACGAATTTCATAAACTGCAGCAAAGACAAGTTAGCGCTGGTTAAAGCCGATGCCGACACTTTTACTCGTATTTGTAAGGAAACAAAATTGTGTCTTTGTGTCGTATGAACGAATCTGCACTAAAACTAAATTTAGATTCACATTGTACATGCATTATATATATGCTGGCTTATTTGACTTCCAGTCATTTAAGCTTTCAGATTTAAATATCTGGCTTATTTCGCATTTTTCGACACATGTTCTTCTTGACTTTTATTTTAATTTATATTGAAATATATGTATACTAATTTTTAACACATTAAAAAAAAATCATAAATATTTGACAAAATCGTACAGTCCCGCTTTAATTGAAACTTTACAATACTTTCAGTCTTACGATGGTAAACTGCGCATCAGAATAAAGTATATTTCACAATGAACAGTACACTCGTTAGCGAATTAAGGAATCAATTACACTTGCAAGCGATCACAACCAACAAAGATCTACTGCTTTAAATAATACTCGGGTTTAATAAAAATTGTTAAATATTCGCTTTATTTTCTGTTTATAAAATTAGTATCGTTCTTACAAGTTACTTATATTACTCACGAAAAGAATTGCAATTTCTAATTCCTTTTAAAGACAAAAACGGACGTAGATGTTGCCTGTCTTAAGATTTTAACTGGAATGAGCTTGGTGGCCAAAAACTGTCCCCCTTTATATACCCGGCGTTCTACTGGTGGCCAGAATCTGTCCACTGTGGACAAAACCTGTCCACTGGTGGACGAAAACCGTCCACCATGGTGGACGAAAACCGTCAACCACTGCCATCTCATTGGTCTAAACAACTGAATGTGGACAAAAATCAAAATAGACTTTAAAAGCTCACAAATGGATAGAACAAACTTTAACTTATGAAAAATTACCCGCAATCCAGTATTTTCAAGATGGCGGCCAATGCAGGATGACAACACAATTTTCAGTGAAAATTGCAAATTTCAATTTAACTAGTGAAGATATTCATATGACATTAATGGATTAGCGAAATATGTGTACTCAACTGTTATGGAGAATTATTTTAAGCCATAAATATTCAGTGTTCAACGTGGATAATTCAAGTGAAAGTGTGTTTCCGAGCGGACCGTTTTTAAGTCAACTTTACAAGAAAGAACATTGGCAGGATTCTTGGTCAAAACAATGGTTAATAACAAACATGGTTTGATTTATATGTTAGTGGGTCTGTGTTTTATCAGATTCATGTGCATATTCTGCTTATCATGTTTGTTAAAACACCAGACCAAACGAATGTCACTGTACACACAAGTCTTTGGAAGGTAAAAAATGTCGGTACTTAAAACCCAGCTCATAACAATATCAGGCTCGCCCGCTCAAAACAGTTAGAAGAGACACAGCAATAGCCTCAGGGGAGGTTATAAAGGCAATGTGATCAGCTCATCCTTTGTTTGTCGTTTTAGTTGGACACTTTTCCGATATTAAGGTATACAATTAAGGTATGTGTACATTGTGCTCTTTAACAGTAAATCTTTCTAGAAGCATGTCTTACTGGGTGTCGGGTTCCGCAATTTTGCAATAGCATGCATCAGCCGCTTGATGTGACCTGAAGGTATATACTATGACGTCATGATGTTTAGCAAATTTACAGGACATTGGACACGCATCAAGAGAATATTGGAATAAAGACAAACATAAAAAATGATCAGAACAGACATGTTTATAAACATCGGCAAGTTAATTAAAACGTATGGCTAGCCTTTAAAATACACGTCAATACGGAAAACGGAACATTAAACAAAAATATCTAGATATATCTATAAATGTCTTAGTTCAGTAAATGCAATGCATTGGGATCAAACATTGTTGAAAGGTGTGTCGAACTTCTCGCGTAGACTTAAAAACACGCGTGTGTAAAAACATTGTATTGCTTACATGTTTACCATTTATCAAAGCATCAAAAATACGATGTCTGATGGAATAAATTAAATACAAGTATCTTCTTGTTCTCAATATCAGATACTCGCAGTACAAACTGAGGCAGTCGAAATATGTTGAACAATAGTGCGTACCTATTTTGATGATTTTCAGCTCTAGTTCAATTTTGGATCTAGAGAAGGTTTTCAAAACCTTAAAATAGAAAAACATTCATAACTTTGTTATGTAAAAATAAAAATCCATCATGGACGACATTGACGAAACACCGGACAATACACTAATCTATCTTTCCACATTGTTCAATAGAGCAAACAGTTGCATTTTAATAACGTCATTATGGTTTTCGTGTTGTTATTCTATTGTTTGAGATTTTATTTTGTTGTGTTATTGTTCCATATATTCCTTATATTCAATATGAATGCGGTAGTCTTTATTTGTTGATACTTCTTTTTAACTAACATGTGTGTTTTAATTGTAACGTTTGCTTAATTTGGCACCACGTGGCACGTAGCAACATCACAAACCATTGTTATGCTTATAACCTACTTATATATTCCGTGAGAAAAATAACGTATTTCTTACCACAGATGACTTAAATCACGTGACCTACAACACATATCGTTACTTACTTTATTATTCCTGTAGGTGAAGATAACTGACATACCTCCATTTCCTTAGAAGAACTGATACGCTCTTGTTTGAAATTACCCTTGTACATTGAAAGACCAATAGTCTCCAACCAACTGTCGGCGTCTTCCTGAAACCGGAAAAACAACAACATAAATAAACACATGGCATGCATGAACGTACGATGTTTTGTTTGTAACAAATACTTAAAAACAATTAATTAACGTGAGACTGTACGATTTTGTCAAATATTTATGAATTTATATAAAATGTGTTAAAAATTAGTATACATATATTTCAATATAAATTAATATAAAACTTAAGAAGAACATGTGTCGAAAAATGCGAAATAAGCCAGATACTTTTGTGCTACTTTGTTTATATGTTCAACGTGTCCCTGACCTTTTTCTGACATACGTACCGGAACTTTCACAACAACCTCGAAGTCTGGTAGTTTCTTGATCTTCTCCATCAAGTAGTGTTTCTGTCCCGAACCTATAGATCAGATCTATGGGAATTCATTTGTACTTATGTTAACTTTTATTTTAATTTATATTGAAATATATGAATAATAAGTTTTTCACACATTTATTAAAAATCATAAATATTTCACAAAATCGTATAGTCTCACTTAAAGTTTTGAATTTACGTTTAAGAACTTTTGATTTTCTGTTCTTTCTTCCCATATTTCCTTTTACCATGGTATTCTGCGTCGTCAACATCGAAAGTTAAAGAAAATTTACCGAATAATTAAGGATTCTCAGACATTCCAAGTATCCAACACTCAATCNTATACAATTTATAGGCCCCCACTTTGTTCATAACAATTTAATTGCATCGTTAACTCTCAGACTTATGAAACTAAATATTTATGAATCAAGACTTATTGGGTATATAGTTATACATAGATGCCTTATTTATAGATTCATGATAGCAAATGAAGTGTAACAATCTGAATAACAAATATAGGCACACCAGTGTTGCTATCTTCCCTCAGAAAACCAGAAAAATACCATACGTAATTTAAAAAATGATTTCTAAAGAAACAAACGGTAAAAGGTAATTGCAAAGTTTGAGTATTGAATTGTTTCTGTTGTATCATGGATAAAAAAGAAAAGAAAAAAAGTTAAATTTTACCGCAAAAAAAATAGTTAGTTCCAGCTTCACTTGCAAGTATAGACAATCCCAGAATCGATAAATTGACCGCCGCCATATTGGCTATTACGTGACCCGCTGATCCTGACGGTACTGAAGAATATGGCACCCGCTTTATTCCAATAAACAGTACTTTATGACTTCGCACAGTAGGATTGAAAACAATTGAAACATGAAACCAAGTGTCGATTTTGTATCACATCGTTAATCAATATAAGTTGAATAAGAAATATACACGATAGATTTATAAAATATGTGTCTCTGCAACAATACTCAGTGACAACACGTAATGTTTAAGGCCGAGTTTGCTTTTTTAAGCATACCTTTCAGTAATGCCTTTGTATAAAATTTAATTATTTCTTTATGGAATAAAATTATTCAATGAAAATTATAACGGTTAAAGAAATATCTAAAGTCTGAAGTAAACGTCGTGATTTTAGCGTAAATACTGCCGAAAATATTAATTGGCGAAACTTTTAAAGATTTCGGGCCGAGGTAGACAATTTTATTGAAAAGTAGATATCTACCTTTGTTTAAGCCTGTATTATTAATGCCGTACTTCTATAGTTCCGGAGATACTCAATAAGAAACTGTGTAAGATTAAAGACCGAGGTCGACTTGTTTATTGAATAGTACATATCTTTGTTTGTCTACACATTTTCCATTTCGTTATTAATATTTCCTTTGTAAGTGTCATTTTAAAGGTAATATAAAAATCTAAAGCTGCAATGAAGTTTGTGATTCTAAAATTTGTCCGGACATATTTATTAGCGAACCTTTGTAAGATTTCAGGTAGAGGCAAACTTTTTTAACTAAAAGTATGTATCTGGTTGAGTCTCAAACTAAAGTGCTTTTTAGCAATTTCTTTTATTTAAAAATCGCTCTAAAGCTTATACAAAAATCACTAGCCGGATAAGAATTTTGTGATTCTAAATGAACAAGTACCGGAGCTAGTCATTTGCAAAACTGTGTAAGATGTCAGGACATGGCATATTTTATTTTATTGAAAAGGAGATATCAGCTTTTGCCTACAACTTTCTTATATTATTATTAAATAACGTTTAACATGTTATATCAAATTTTATAGTCTGACAATTTTTTTTGGGATGTTCTCAATATTTTCTAAATTGATTTCATTATTAATTAAATTTTCATAATATCATCTAAATTCACGATACACATGTTCAACATGAAAAATACGGAGCATTAAATAAACTTGAAAATTTCCAATTGTGTTCTCTAGATTTCCTAAAGTTATGTCTTTATTTAATTTTCGTAATGAAGTCTAAATTTACGATTAAAAAATAAAAACACGAACAAAATAAGTGATTTTTTCTTCGTTTATTACGGATAATAAATTTCAGCAAGATAAAGGTTTTGAAAAAAACAACATCAGCGATAAGGAGCGAAGGAATCCGCTCAATGGGAGGCGATGCCCCAAGTGTGGATTAAAAGCGTTTATGGGTATGCCCGTGACAACACATGTCTGCACATCTGTAGATACCGTAATTAAGATAACATATCACGTGTCACCTTTAAATAACATGTTTAATGACAATAAAGACCTTATTCGTGCCAGGGACCTATACACATAGGTCCCTGTTCATGAGTTTTATTACTCTTAAATGAATGCAGATGAACATTATTTCTACTAATTACGTAATAACTGATATTTAAAAAAAAAACGAACTATTATGTGATCATCAGATCGATGACAGAAACTATTTAAATCTTCAAATATATTCGATAAAATCGTTTCGCCTTCTTGTTTTGTTCAGGGACCTTTACAAACATATATGTCCCTGTTGTTTTGTTCAGTAACGTTTTTGAGGCGCGCGCGAGTATTAAGGGGCGGTAATCGGGGAGTTATCAATTTCTGGGATTGTCTATACCCACGTTTGCACAAATGAATATGCCGTAACCATAGTGCAATCAAAATATTTAGACGTTGCATAAATTTATTATATTATCGTATTTATATACAACTATCATAAACTGCTTACACGTATGAATAACATGTAGTCGATGATTTGTAAACGAGAGCAATCGGGTCCGAAATATTTCACATTGATCAGTTTATATTGCTCATCTTCGCATTGGTATTCATAATAACAGAATAACATAGTTTTTATAAAGAATTGTTCAATTGCGCAAACGTATGTTTAAGTATGTTAATGATGGGTAGCTCATAATCAACTTTTCTCGTAACAAACAATTTGTTTACATTATACCCACACACATCAGGAAGAAATTACTCACCAACACCTTTGAATTAAAAACAGGTTTTCTATAGTGAATATGTAACAATAAATCTGTGAAACTAGCAATTTCAAGAAATTCAGTTCTGGATTTTCGTGAAATGCCTTTTTCATCTAGGGACTTCACACAATGCCTGATTTCTAAAGAATTTCACTAAATGACAGAAACATGCCTTCAGTCATGTAATGAAATTCCTTTAACGACCTCAGCTTTATTCACAATTATTAACTGCTTAAAAAAATAATTGCGACTAACATTCAAACATAAATTCATTCAGACAATTGTACATCTATGAAAACCTGCATCAATATGAACTCAAAATAAGATATTTCACTTTATTTAATACTTCACATATTAAAGCGGGACTGTACGATTTTGTCAAATATTTATGAATTTTTATAAAATGTGTTAAAAAAAAACAAAGACACAATTTTATTTCCTAACAAATACGAGTAAAAGTGTCGGCATCGGCTTTAACCAGCGCTAACTTGTCTTTGCTGAATTTTATGAAATTCGTTTTCAATGTATAATTTTTATTGCCTATTTTGTGTCATCGTAACATAATTTTATCAATATATTAAAATTTAACACATATAAAAATCGTACAGTCCCGCTTTAATGCAAAAGATGAAATAAGATCTTTAATAAGATAGTGCCCATTATATTAGATCAATCTGATTTTACGTCTCCATGTCGAAAAGGACACATGTCAGTAAAACCAAACTAGAAAACTCGTACATGAATGTTTGCTACATATTTTGTATCATATTGGAATTATAAAAACGTGAATGTGTTTAAGCATGAAAAACCACTCACTTAGTACATGTATTTGTTTTTCAGACTGTGATGGCATTTAGTTTAGCCATTTACTATTGCAGAGTCTCTGGGCCTTAAGACACTTGCACCCTTAGCCACTGTCTCTTCCCAAGGCTACAGTCGCAATGAAACTGTGCCGTGATCAGGTCTATACAGAACAAATTATAACAGTCTTAATTCTTTTCATATCTCAAAATTGATATATATGTAACCTTATTTTGTGAAAAAAATAACAAGTTAAATGAAATGTAAGACAACAGTTCAACGTTATTTGAACTATTTCTACGAGGTTTATGTTTTTTCCATGTATGGGGTGTCTGCTAAAATTAGAAAACAGTTGGTTGTGCCTAAGGATATGTGTCAATATATACAATTTTCATGTAAACGATTGTAGGACTTTTAAGCTTAAAACAGCATGTATTTGGAGTAAGAAGTAACAGGAAATCGTACTTTTGATACCGATATCTTTTAGTTCTTTCTCTGTCATTTTGCTGATGAAGATGGTGTTCTCAAAACCGTTGTCTTTGAACTTGTTAATCACACGTTCCTGCAATTATCATATGAATAGTTTTTATAAATGCTCAGTAGACGCTTATCCAGTAGCAGCTAAATAACATTACCTCATCTTTGGAAGACCCATTATTAGAGGCAGTACACGAATTGTCACCATTGTCATCTCCGTTTACATTTTCCCTATTATCAATAGAAGACTGTTCATTACCACCTTATCATCATATCAATTAATACTTATTATCATCAGCTGCACTAGCAACATCATTGTCATGCGTCTATTCCACAACAACAACACCTGTATCATTTTACTCGCAAGACACATTGTTCTTCGTTAGTTTTACATAATCAAGTAGATCTACCAAACAGGTTTTATAAATCAAAGCTTCAAGTAAACAATATCATAAAAAGGCGTATATTTGAATAAAATGCAGCCAATACAAATATAAGCATATTGTCAAAAGATGGATACGCTAACTCGGTTATGTTCATGCCACTATTAAACAAAAACCTTTGAATACACCAACGCCATTAAATTGTGTTCGACCTATAGGCTTACTGTTCGTAATATATCATATATTGGTTATATATTTGTGCAAACACAGGGGGAAGAACGAGACGATACAATCATTAACATAAGAAACATTGAGAATATTTGTATTCTGAACATCACGTGTATAATTATGCGAAACCTCTTACGTATGCATCAAAGTCATGAGGCAGCCATTTTTCAACTGGTACACCTTTCCCATCGTTTATCTGTTCGTCCTCCTGTTCCGCATCAGAGAAGCCTACATTGTCATCATCAACAGCGTCTAAAAAAATGTATTAACATCAGAAGCTATTTGCTAGAACAAACTTTATTCTGTGACTTTACTTATGTGCTACTTATGTGATATTTGTCTTAAAAGCTTAAAAAATATCGCCCGCAGGTTAGTTAACTTACCGCGTGCTCCGTTGAAACCCGCCATGCCTCGAATGGAACGTCTGAAATTGAATGTATTATTTAGTGTACTCAAATAAACAGAAATATGTCCAACCGCCCTTTGATTGTATCAATCAAATGTTTTAAACGTTGTGTAAAGATAAATGTAGAAGCATGTGCTTATTGTATAATTCAAATGAATCTTTAAAGATAAGAAACGCTACATTAATTGTAATAATAGCCACGTTAATTGTTTTGTTTTAACGTGCCGTTATACCATCTTTTAAAGCTTGTAGTGGATGGTTTTAACATAAATGATTTGCAATAACATATATTAAACGTTCGTCGTGGTGTTATGGATATGATGTCCACCTAGCGACCGGGAGGTCACGGGTTCTATCCACACTGTGAGAGCGTTGTCCCCCAAAGACACCAAGTACTGGACTAGGCCCAGGAAACGGACTCGAAAGCGTTTCAAAAAGTAGTAAGTACTTTAAATGCAATCATAAATACAATACATATGTTTAAACTAATAAAATACATAACCCAGCTTCAAACATGCGTGCATTAATGTTGAGAGAGAGGCAATCATGTTGAAGACTTCTTGTTGCAGTACTTCCGGTACCTGGCTATTGTTTCAATGTCAGCAGGGGGTACCGTTTCCGTTTTGCTCTCTATAGACCTCGTCTCCTTCCGAGTGAAACAGCAGCTACGAACGGATGAAACATATACAAGTGTATACAATTGTTAAGTTTGTAATTTTATTATAAAAAAAATATAACAATAAAAGAAAGATACCAACTAAGGGTCGCCGTGGCGTAGTGGATATGGTGTCCGCCTAGCGATCGGGAGGCCACGAGTTCGAACTCCTCTGAGGAGTGTTACTTTCGAAGTACTGGTTCTAGTCTCAGGAAACGGACTCGAGAGCGTTCAAATAAGCCTACGGCTTTCAACTAAGATACCAACTACGGATGATGAAAAATAACTCCGTGTAGCACAATATAAATAAGGCAAATGTAAACGCAAATCTCACCCAAATTTGGACCCAACCACACGCGATAAACTCACCAGAAAAAACAACAACTTTCGTTAATATAATGTTTTTGTCAATACTAGCATTTAAAAAACAAATTACAGTTTTCAACCCCAAGAATATTATCTGTAAATACAGTATCGTATAACACGTTATTCTGAAGACTGTTCAATTAATGAACAACGATGCGAGAATTCACAAGAATAGTAAAAGTTGTTATAAAAAGCTAATAAGCTATTAAACTACCATTTCATGGTTTGTGAACTCACAAGAACTTGAAAACTATGAACATTAAAAAAACAATGCTCTCACAAGAACACCTCCTTGAACACTGCAATCAGTCGATCCTGCCAGTTTTTGTGCACAACGCGCACAGCGTGCTTTTTCACCTCACGAGTTCCTGAAATAGAAATAAATAAATAAAATAAAATAAGAAATAACACGAATAAAATACAAACATTTCTAATAAAAATAGAGATAACATGTATAAAAAAAGTCATAACATATTACAATAGCGAAAACACGGATGAAGTAGAGTTGTACTGAATAAAAAATAGACATCTCAATTAAAAAAAAAGAGATATCTTGAATGAAAAATAAAGACAAGAATAATTGGTTAATGAATTAAAAGAGAGACAACTTGACAATATTGCAGTAAGCGAAACTACAACTTAATATTTGCAAACACAATTTCTGTAAACAAAGACAAATACCCAAAACCAGATAACAATAGTGCTTTTATTCTGATATTTTTAACGCATTAAATGTGTTTTCGGTGATATTACATATCATTTAGATCTTTAATAACTACATTGCTGTAGCAGTGAAACATTTTACCGTCGTGGATGTTACATATGCTTAATGACTAAATTGCTCGACCAATGAAATGTTTTACTTTACTTTTCTTTTCAAATATATTGCAAATTAGTGCAAATTTATACAAAAAGAGACATTACATATACCCTTCCAGTAACGTATCGATGTAATTCGAAGCATGCAAATATCTGCCACGTGATTTCTTAGTTCCGGTGCCGATGTTTACATATATTGGCATGCTCTTACTATTACGCGAAAATTTCATACCAGTCAATCGAAGTAAAGTGTTATTGTTTTTGGATAATTGAATTGGTTGTTTTTAGTTAATATAGTTTTATTCATGATGACAGAGAAAAAGGGATGTGAGATTGGCCACTGACTCTGCCATAAGCATTAAGAAGAACCGATCCTGAATTAGCTCCTTAATGGAACAATGGGTTTAAAGTTGGCAATCCAAGAATCACCCTTGCCAAGCCCAAGAAACTCTATGGTAAGGGCAAAATGCAAATCAGCTAAAGTTATTGATTTATATTGCTCTTGGCTGGAGAAAGTCTTCGAGACATACAACACGAGTGGTAAGTCTCATTATAGTTGTACCATTGATGCAACGGGCTTGGTGATGGAGAACAACCCTGAAAAGGTGGTTTGCGTGAAAGGGCAGACAGTCAACTCAATCACGTCAGCCAGAGGTAAAACTGTCACCACCAATGCTGGTGGCAGTACTGCAGGAAGTAGATTACACCCATTCTACATCTGTTCAAGTCAACGTTCATGGCCTGGGTCAGATGGAACGATAACCGAATCTGGCTGGTCTTACTCTGACGTGTTCCTTCACTACCTGAACATCATGTTTAGCTGCATGTGTCATACATCGGTCCGGAACCTGAGATGGTCCTCATTGATGGGCATAAGTCGCACATCACTCTCTCACATGCTGAATGGGGAAAACAAGATGACATTGTTGTTTGTTCTCCCTCCAAACACGTCGCTGTCATCCGGCCTCTGGATGTAGGATGTTTTGGTCACGTCAAGAACGCTTACTTTAGTCATCACCCAGGTCAACACGTGAACAGATAAAATGTACTTCAATATCAAGCAAAGCGCACAATAACAGCATTTCACTGGAAAACCTCATGTAATCTTTTTCAAACACCAGTATCATCTTCCCTCTTCAACCATTAAAAATAACAGCCGACAAGACTTCACCCGCAACTTTCCGCAAAGGAAATAAGCAAACAGCCGAACATAAAACGTTTTTGGACAGTTAAAAAAACATCGAAACATTCTGAGAAAAATCAATCCACGGTAACATCTTGTGCCCAACAAAACAGACGCTTATAAAATGAGATGATACTCCAAGAAGACCTGCCAAAGGAATTCAACAACCAAGCCGGACTTTATTACCAATTCCATGTACCTCTGGCACAAACAACAAGTGATAAGGTTTGGTAGAAGAAGACCTTTATTGCATGTGCAAATGTAGATCTCCAGAAAGGTCAAACTACCAATTAAAATTCATCCAATGGGGACAGTGCAGCAAGTGTTACCATCGGACTCAAATATTGCATTCCAATGAAGTGCGTATAAAGAGCGAGCAAGTTTCGTTGCCCCCCACTGTGAGACATCAAGAAATATAACATTGTTAAAACTTAATTGACAAGAGAAAACCAAAAATTTCAAAGTTGTTATAAAATTATTGTTGTTTAAATATGTTTTAATTTTAATATTATTTTGTTATTTTTATATAATGCACATATATGTGTTTTTTATATACATAAACAAATACAATTTAAAAAAAAGTTAATGAATACACCGATACGCAGTACTCGTTATAACAAACAAAATGGCGTCCGACCAACATGACCCACAGTCTGGGCATTTGTATGTATATATATATTTGTAAACTCATATCACATATGTATGTGCTAAGTATTAATAAACTGTTGAAACTGTTTACCGTTAGTAGAACGAACTTAATTTCTTCACAAACAAGGTAAAACAATGACAAACTGATGTGTTTTCTTTGATTTTCTACATTCAACAATTTTTATTTCAAGACAAAAGGCTTAATACACCGATACGCGGTATCACCAGGCTATTGTTTACAGTCGATAATGGTAAATAACATAGAACATTTCTCTTTAAATCATATAAAACACAAATAATAGTATTATAACCCCACGATTGGTCGGTGATGTTGCAGATGCTGTAGATCATGAGGATCAGATAGCCAGCGGGGATGCAGAGAAAGAACCAGAAGCCGTGCAGGAGACAGTAGAACTCGCTCGGGTGCATCATCCCCGTCAGCAGGAATATGCCAACCATTATGGCCAGATACAGCGTGGTGGTGGAAATAGGGAATGATGGATGGATCACTGAAATGTATGTGTGTGTGTGTGTGTATTTTGCAATTAAATAAGAGTAAACACTTATATATAAGATGCATACTATTTAAAGATGAATATAAAATACCTCTGTTACTATTAATTTTATCACGCTTTAATCGAAAGCTTACCATACTTACATGAAGAACCATCTGCGATTTTAAGATACCGGCTTGAACGTCTGTCTTAAGGATCTCTATATCCATAATATGGAAATATATAAAACTCCCCTTAAAGCAATTTTTCTTTTTTACGTTACCTTTCGTCTACCATACGTACACTGAGCATCTTCCGCCTTTGTAATTTCTTTGGCAACCTGAACAGCGGTTCCCACCATGACCGCCGCCATGACGATGGTGTACAGGACCGACAGACATTTCGCCGTCTACGCAGAAAAAAAGTTGTTCACTATAAACACTGTGATCATAAGCGCATGCAAATCAGTAAACGAGATTTTCGTAAATACAACAAACTGTTTAAACAATACTTAACAATCTGTAAACTGAAGTTAGCAAAAGAAATATTTAAAATATGTTGTAAATAAATATTAAGTATAACCAAAGTTCATAATTTACATCACTTCTTCAAACATGCAAATGTATCGATTGTGACGTATTATTGCTGTACAGAATTCTTACAAACTATGTCGGATAGTGATTGCTTTTTTGAGCCTCGCTTTCGCCGAATATGGCCTCATATTTGCATGTTAATGTATACTTATTGACGTGACTGGGACCGGTCTAATACCGTCAAATCGATACGCACAGTATTTGTTAAGAAACATGTACGTAAGTTTACTATTTTAAGGCGATAAGACATACGAAAGCGAACAACACACTCACTATCAACGTTAGTATCACTGATGCCGCAGAGTTAATAATAATAGCATTTGATGCATCGAATATTTTAAGATATGTCTCTTACCTTAAGCTGCGTTTTCGACGAGGTCTTTAAACAAACCAAAGCGAACGACACCATCACAACAACCTGTAGTATCACGCACACCGTCGGGTTGATAGGCCATGCATACGTCAGACCCCCTGAGGAAAAAAACGTTAAATAAAAAATATTGTTTAAATATTACATTTTGTCTACATATTGTGAACTATGTTATTTGCACTTTTTTGTATGTTGGATTGTTCCCCTTTCCAGTTATAAACCAGAAAACAAGTGTAACGTAACGAATATTTGGGGAATCATTAACACAAATATGCAGGCGCATATGTTCTCAACGATGTGACTTGTTACAGATGCTAGATTGATTAGTTGCCGGAGTTTAAATATGAATGCCTAATGTAAATATATATTGAAACAATATGCCTTGTACGTCAAGCAAGTATCCTCCTTGAAGGATGTTATACCTAACAGATGCCAAAATAATAGGTATACATACTAGACGCCAAATTGATTAATTATCAGACTCAGAGTGCAATTTCCTTGCCTCTAGAATTATACGATACTTAACACCAAACCACACTCTAATGTGGTCTGGGACAGTTCTTGCTGCGTGGTTTGATCAGCAAAAAATAGTGAATCCGCCAACAAACATTACGCACTTGGTAAGGCGGAGTTACCAACCAAAAATTGAATACATAAATACTTGTTTGACGGTCAGGTAGCTCTCAATATATATGTGCATGTTTAGTAAGTCTTGAATAATTAGTCAGTTCACGCTAGACCACTGTACAGATAGGTTACAATTTCTTATTGTCGAGGGCGACAACGCGACACGGAAACAGCCCAGTTGTTCAAATATATTATGTCAATCAGGGAGGGGATTTCACAATTTATAAATGTATATATAGAATGTCAAAAGCGTCATGACAACGAAATTTGTTTAGAATTGATTTGAAGAATTTTACATCGTTTTATGTATGTTATAAATAAAGAAATTTGTGACGAACATATAATTAAGAACATTCTTAGAATTGTACATAAGTGTTGTTATTATAACAATAAAGGAATTATGGACCTGCACATAATTGAGAAATAAGTAGACGTTCAAATTAATCAAAATACTCGAATAATTTTACATTTCTTTATGCATAATAATAATAAAGAAATTATCAACGTACACAGTTATAAGAATATTTAAAGAATTTTACTTAGGGGTATACATAATCAGATTTAAGCTATAAGGAGCGGATAAATAAAAAATAATATATTAAAGAGTTTGTTTATTATGAGCATAAAGAAATATGGGCGTGTTTTGTTTATACTTATAAAAGAGAAACTAGAAGAATGCAAAAAAAAGAATATTAAAGAATTTTACATAGTTTTTGACATTAACAGAATTAAGAAAGTAAGAATGTACAGATAAAATATAATATTTAAGATAGTTTTGATTATTTTTAAAATAAAGAAAATATGGGCGTGTTTTATGTATTATTATAATAAAGAAACTAGAAAAGGGCAAATAAATAAGATTATTCGAAAAATTAAAAAAGCAATAGTTTTCGGAATTGTAAAATACAAAAAGTAAGAACATACAATTAAATAAAAATATTTGGAGAATTTAAAATTATTAGAATATAACAACTTAGGTATAAAAACAAAAAATAGGAAAGTAGAGTCAGACAATAAAAATACAAAACGAATAATAATATAAATATGTATGTATCATCATAATCATCATCATCGTGCGTATTGTGTATATATGTGAAGTATTGTAACAGTATTGATTTTTTAGGTATATATTGATGGTCTTGTGTAATTTGAGATCAGCATTTTGTGTGTTCTGTCGCATGTTGCGTAAAGTTAAAATACACTAGTATATGCACATAAAATGTCTAATATAGGTGTGTTAATAGGTCAAAATATACTAAATAGTTTCCTTATATGTTTCAATGTAAAAGCGACAACTTTGACCGAAAACAAATACAACATTTTGCACATAGAGACCCCCATAACCATATCTTTTCTTAACGGACTTTCTTAGCTGAATCGATTTAAGCAATAAAAAAGATATGTCATGTTCAAACCAAAAAAGAATTCGACTCAAATCAAAATCGACTGTTTTTGCACCTTCTTTTTTTCTGCCGTTTTTTAGTGGATTGTAACCTTTTTCAGTGCCAAATTTTACTTTAATCTCTTACTTTATCCTATTTCAGGGATTTAGTAGTGAACACCTATGCTTACCCTAGCAATATCTCCAGACGATAAAACCAGAACAACAGCCTAAAGTGTAAAACATGCCTTCGAGGAAAATATGATGTTTTTTTT
>VMBQ01005303.1:28221-42613 GCA_007657795.1 Dreissena rostriformis | reverse complement strand
ATATATATATATATATATATATATATATATATATATATATATATATATATATATATTTGTTTGTTAAGCAAGAACTGTTTTCTGATCACAAAATGCTCTTACTCTTCGATTGAAACGATCATGCGCAGGCTATTGACAATGAACTATTTACTTTCGTTGGGATATTCATTCCCAATAAACATTAGCCTTCTATCAACTGATCAAAGCTTTTTAAACGGAACTATTTACTTTCCACGTTACTCTTTTTGTTATTTTATTAAAAATAATACTTATGTTGGTATTTGGCAATGTGCAGCTTTCATGCTCTCGATTTTGGTGGATTTAAACACGAAATAACTTTCTTGCACACTTCATTGTCTTATTTTTCGCTGTGTTGTTGTTGCAAAAGAACACCTTGCAAGTATCTGCTAAAGGCCAGCTCTCAGTTCGGGACATTTGTTGATTTAAATACGTAACTACTGTTCTGTTATTTAACAAGCATGCATTGTCATTATGAGATTTGTGAAACATTCTTAGCGCTTTTCGCGTATTTTTACACAGAACTTTATTTTTTATGTGTTACCATTAATTACTATTTGTAAAAGAACTAATTACTTGTGCTCCACTCTTTCACCAGCAGAAAGAGGTTTGCCAATGTGGATACAACCCATCTTCGACGCTGTTTGAAGAACTCGTCAAAGTCTTCAGGGCAATACGTTCTGTTTTCTGCGGCAGCGCAGTATTCGATTCTCCATCCGCTCTGAACCTGCGCACAAAAGTTGTCATTCAGACAAAACCAGTTTATTATAAGCCGTTTTACAATCAACATATTAAAATTGCCTTAGGTTTATAATTTAAAACGAGAGTCAAACATGTACAAGTCCCATGAGCATATTTTAAATTTTAATAAAAATAGGTTTTGATGACCTGTTTATCATATGTTGTGGTGATGCTAGTGGAAACAAATGACCTTTTATATTTGGCCTTTTTGTTATACGGCGGAAAACATTTAAAACTTTTTAGTTTTTAATTTATGTAACAGGGCTGGACTATCGACGTTTTTAAATTGTTGAGTGTAACCTTTTTAAATAGCCTTTTCTGTGATGTGTGGTTTTACATGATTTATTATCTGCACGCGCCAAATGTCTCAGTCGAGCGCAAACGTTTGTTGAGGATGGACAGTGGACAGTTGACGGCAGTAGATGTAAATATCTTTGTCTTTACCATCTGCATTTCTCTATTGTTCATATGATCTTGTAAGTGGGCTGTCCATGCATTGATTCGATCGTAACCTGACTATATTTCTGTTTGGAGATTTACATTTATTCAGTCCGAGGAGGAATGGCAAATTGTCCTTACTCTTTTAAACAATTCCTCTATGCATGTATTTAAACTTTATTCTTAACTTACAGTACATATTACATCACATTTGGAGAGATGTTCTGATAGAGACGTATGTGAGAGTTAAATCCACAATTTGGTAAGATATGTGTACATGTCAATGTGATGATGTTAATATTTATATGTTTTGTACAATGTATAATTGTCAATGTTATTTATTGTATGTACTATGTATGGAATGATTGATTAATTAATATCATTTGTAATTGTTGAATTGTTAATATAAATGGGCCACTATTATCAGCCTATTATATTGCAATTATAACATGTTTAATATATTCTTCTTGAAGGAGTCATATTACTGTACTATTATATAATAATTCTGTGACATTTCATCCTTGTTATATATTCAGACTTAATGAACATATTTATCGAACATTTTTAGCAAACATCTGCCTGGAGTTTCTGAATTGAAAATCGTCATTTTTATCTATATGTTCAACAACAATAGTAAACTGAATATAAACTGTTAGCTGTCTTACGTTTAACCACAACATAACCCAATACCAAAGAAGTTACATTCATATAATTATGTGTATATATCTTTTGTCAACTCGTATTTTCACAATTAACGCTGATTTTGTAAAGATGCTGAATCTGTAAAAATAATAGCCTTGTTTAACAAAATAACGCAAACCTTTCGAAAGGTATGCAACAAACAAGACTATAAATACAAGATTTGAAGTCATCAAATTTTTGTATCGCCTGTATATCTTGCTCGTCAAAACTAGTATTATTTGATATTTCGCAGTTGATCCGATTGCTGTCGATGAATGACGGAGTTTTTTCCGTAGCTTTTCGTGTCTGCGAGTTGGTAAACAGTATATTTTACGGAAATATTTCCGCAGATCATCGTGAAAAAAGCGGGCGATTCAACATGTAAATAAAGAAAGCCAGGAAAGGCTGGCGGGTTTTTCATGTAAAGATTTTTTATTTTTTTTTAACAGATTGTAAATATTGAGCGCAGGGATATATTCTTACTTCAGGATGCGAATTATTGATACAATTTTTTTTTGAAAGGAGAGATGTCAACAAGTTTCCGAAAAGATACAGATTCAGCATCTTAAAAGTTATTTCTTGTTTACCATGAGTGTGCAGAGCCAGCGATCCTCCCCCATGTCTTTGGTCAAGAAGTCGAACGCGTGTTCCACTCTCGTGGCATACTCGGATAGGATGTCGCGGATTGCGCTTGAGCGGTACACGCTGAAACATCCCGGCGAACACAGGACAGAGCCAACCACGTGCTCAGCTGCCTACAATGTCGTGTTAGACAAATCGCTATGAGGTCTCCTCTACTTGCGAAATTCAGAAACTTTCAAAGGATGCTCTGTCGTTCTAGAGACGTTATATATCCTACATACATGTGATTTTTGTTGATTACCTTTTGGAACCAGTGACCAATTGCGTACTCGAACATCTGGTACCAGACGAGTGGTCCACTTCCTAGAGGGTGGGTGCGCGCGCATACCGCACCAACACTGGGGTCACGTGTCATCAGGTCTTAAAGCGCCTCCACGGAGTCCGCATTAAAGCATACGTCGGCGTCGGTGGTGAGAATGAAACACTCATCCTGTCGGCAACCTTTCGTGAATCAAACTGTGTATTGTTAACGTACTGCGATAAGTTGAGATATATTTACAGCGAAATAACACGTCGCTGCGCAATTCTCCTTGTTGGTCCCCGAATCCTTGGAGTCGTCACTTCTTAAGTGAAAAACATTAGTTGACCTAGTATCTCCATAAGTAGTTCGTCATTTGTTAGTGCATCTTTTTGTATTAAACGAATTTCTTTCCATACAAAATTGCGCTACAGTTAATTGATAGAAGTGGAAAATCAAATTCCTCCCCAAATCCCTACCTTAGACCCCAAAATCATAAAGTGTTGCCTTAACAGGGGGTAGCATTAATTTATTGTATTTGTCACTTACTGTTCTCCTGTTTCAGGAAGAAATCCAGAACGTATGACATGTACATCACCTGGCTCCATCGCTTCTTGTTCTTTACCTGGGATAAAAAGGTTTATTACGCTATTTTAGAACCAGAGGGGGTAATCAAGTGACGATCAAGATGGCGACTTCCGTGCCGAAACAGGTAGCTAACGCCGTTTTATACCCTTTATTACTTTTGTTTAATTTTTAAAATCCACTCACTTACCAGTCATATCAGCAAGAAAGTTATAAGCGTTTATTTCTATTAATTAAGGGTTTAACACGGCGAAAATATCTGTCTCGGCATGCACGTCGCCATCTTGACTCTCTGTAGACCATAACGGGATTACCCCCTCTGGGTCGTTGCATTTATAACTTTTTTTCTGGGATGAGTCTTTTTATATGAAATATTTTTTTCCTTCAATATCGCAGTTTTCTTTTTTAGCGCGCCCATCAATTATAACTGTAATTTTAACTTCAAAGATTTGTTTCTGTCTTGCTTAGTTTTATAACTGTCTTGTTTTCCATACTCTGTTTCCTTGAGTTGTTTTTCTTTCACGGAATTCCATTATGACTTTGAGTTTTACAACAGTTTAGACTATTAAGTTTTGTTTGCGGTAAGCAATTACTTTCTTCCAACTTGCCATTGTTTTGCTGTATTCAATCAAAACTTGTATTTTACCATATTTGTGTTTTACAAAAGTTAAGAGTTGTACATATATTGTTGAATACACCATTCGTGATATCATATCGACAATGATCAGGATATAATTGAAATACATTCACAACTGATACATGTCTATTAAATTCCTAATATACGAAATTCAAAACAACAATACACATAAAGACCCATTACTACTCAAAATCAACAAAAATTCGTACAATATTTCGTAAAATAAAGTTTAAAAAAATCAGTGTTCCAAATAGCAAATACCGAAATTTCAACGCAAGATGTGGTCTGGTAACATAGATGTTTGTAGATAAAAAATGCAAGTATAATTTCCCGCAAATATGTCTATTCATACGACACAGAAAACTAAAATGGTACCATGTTAGTGTTCAAGTGTCGTGTGAATAGATATCAGTGCGGCAAATTAAAATGAAATTATTTGTGTCACAAAAAAATAATAACGTGCATTTTTATATCTGGCGTTGAAATTTCGGAAATTGCTATATGGAACCTTGATTTTTAATGTTTTGACTTTATTTTACGAAATATTGTACGAGATGTTCGTTGATTTTGAGTAGTAATGGGTCTTTTATTTAATGTGAAAGTAGTTAACGCGACCTTATGATTTACGGGTATTTTAATGAGCTGATACTTAGAAAAAGTTATTCTGGTACAAATCAAGCTGACCCACTTTTATACTACTTTAAAAATCATGTACTAACAAAATAGATAGGGTTGTGGAATTTCGGATTTCAAATATTGAACCTCGACGTTACCTTGTCGTTGTCCTTGAGGTGTATCCTTAGCAACATCCGGTGGTCCTTGCTATTGATCAGTTCCCACTCAATGGACATTCCGTAAGGTGTTCGCGTGCGCTTACATTTCTCTGCCTTCATGTCTGCAACGTGTAAATGCGTTCTCTATTTTCAGTGGTATAAACTCAATCACATTCTTTTGACACATCACAAAACACTTCATATCATTGTAGTCATGTAAAGGATAATATCGGATTAATTTTGCCTTCTTTGTGTACAAATGAAATGAGATTCATGACAGCTTTCAAAGCGCCCTTTCCACAAGGATTAACATTGTAACCGTAAATTACTTACCCATTGTTGAGTAGACTACAGTAAGGGTAAAGTGGTAAGGGAAACATTTCTCTTTTATTTCTTGCATGAACTATGTTATGAAGGCTTACATGTTTAGAACTGGTTAATATTTTGCGCTTGTTTTGGACAGAAATAAATGTAAAGAGTTATCAAAAACATCTGCTTTGGACAATTAACCGTGGTTGTCCTCAATCTTTTGAACACGTAGGCCCTGCACAAGATGAAATGCAAGATCAGTCGGAATATATAGCGTAGATCTACATTAATAAGCAAGTCTTTTTATACGCCCCACCCCCTCCCCGACTTTCGTTTATTATATCTCTGCGAAACCTCTGCGTTGGCACCCGTTGATGTTACAGTGAAGCGAGAATTAAACTGATGCAAAGGAAAACAAATGTTTCAAACCATCGATAAGTCAGCTGAGGAACAAAATTAGAGATAGAAATTTTTGATTGTCGATCTGCACACTGAACGGAATACTGGGACTCGATGGTGAACCAAGTGCCAATACTCATTATTTTAGAACTTCAAAGAACAGTGACGTTTCAAAGACTACAGATACGATTTGAAGTTCTTACTCATGAAGGATAATGACTATTGATTACTAAGGAAACGGTTGCACTTTTTACATGATTACAACGTTTTGTGAGTAAAATTACGAGTGGACCTTATAAATAATTAGGAATAAATACGTTTGTAAGGCTAAGGGTACGATTGGACTTGTTAAATGATAAAGAATAATGCTAGTTCTAAGAGTAAAGATACAGTTTTACGTGTCACATGGTTAAGACTTATGAAGTTCATAATAAAAACGGTACGATTGGACTAAATGAATGATTCAAAATAATGGGGATTAAAAGACCATGGATACGGCTTTTAGCTTTATTTTTTTCCAGGGCTTAAAGTTCTCTAATCTTACCTAGTTCTTCTTCCGCCAGAGAAACGAGCTGTAGTACAGAATCCGTTGGATTGACGTCTTTCACGGCGCCATCGAAAAATATGTGCGACTCGAAGTGCCGCGTACCGTCCGTCTGTGCTCGATTGATACCTCTGATAGACTGCAGGAGTTGCCGCATTTCGTAGTCCGCCTACGAAAGGAAAACAACGATGCGCACGCAATTACAATACTCCGCCTAATCTCCACTAAAACAAGATGCGCTCGTATTTCATAGCCCGCACGCCTTGGTCTGAAAACCAATAAATGCTCGCATTCAGAAGTCCGCCAATGTATGCAAAAATTGGCGCGTATTTCGTTTCATTCCTAGCCATGTTAGACGTGTGTGTATTTCGAAGTTTAAGCTTACTCGTCTGAGCTGCATTATTTGAGGACCCGGTATGTACCCCAGCACTCCGACCTAATAAACTCACTAGACTCTCGAAGGTTGGGACGAGTTTTGAAGTATAGCTTGAATTTTCAGCAATTTAGATTTTACTTAAAGATATTTAATTTTGGTATGATTGGTGGGTAAAACCGGAGTGTGGTGAACAACAATCAAACTCACGTGCGCCTTGAACGGGTGTTGAACCCGGGTCGGCTAGGTAAACTGGTGTACTGCGCTAAACTGACAGCCCCAATATACCGCACGATGAAGTGTTAACATTTAAAAAGTGTTGAGGTCATTCCGCGCCTGAGGCTGCACCTAGTGAAGATTAGGGTTGTGGCCAAGCACTTCTACCTAATTAAGCCACTAGACTCACTAAAGTTTTGACGAATTTGTAATAGGTTTGATTTATTCAATATACAAAAGACAAACAGTCCATGATTATATAAAACAAGAAACCGTCGGAGACGGGTGATGCTCCCCAAAGTTTTTTTGTCACAATATTGCACTATATATTCANAATGGAAAATTTCAAAGGGCCATTACTCTGTGAATAATCATCCGACAAGAACCCGCTGATTATATGCACATCTCCTCTTGGTAGTAAAGCTTCCCATAAAGTTTCATTGAATTCCGGTCATTAGTTGCTGAGAAATAGGCCGGACACAAATAATTGCACTATATGTACAGTTAATGGACAATTTCAAAGGGCCATAACTCTGTGAAAAATCATCCAACCAGAACCCGCTGATAATATGCACATCTCCTCTTAGTAGTGAAGCTTCCCATAAAGTTTCATTGAATTCCGGTCATTAGTTGCTGAGAAATAGCCCGGACAAAAATCCGGACGGACACACACACACACACGGACAGACGAAGCGGCGACTATATGCTCCCCAACAATTTTTTGGGGGAGCATAATAATATATAGCTGCATTTCCCAGCTATTTGTTTTCACAGAAAAGTAATTAAGTTAAATGTGCTATTATGCAGTGGTAGGAAACCGGTCATAGGACTGCATGTTGTATCTCAAAATAGATCAAATGGGATAAATAGTGTTTATTCAGATTATTAATGGTTGTGTTCTCTTAAAAAGATACATATGCGCAAACCGAAAGTCCTGACACAAAAGGTAACGTGCTGTCAGTTTGATAATAAGAACCTTTGGCTGAGTGCATGGTCAGTACAATTTAACTACAGTCTAAATAATTTGTTTATGCATTAATTTGGAAGTTTGTACTCGACCAATAAGAAGCCCTTTTTGCATTTAATTGTAATTCTGGTTTCTAGCCTTGCATCGTTCTTGTTTATAGTGTTAAAAATGGCAGACTCCGTGCGACGGAATGCTGGTGTTTACTTTCTAAGGCAGGTATATTGACTAACATATATATTGTATGCGTTTTGTTTTCACTCTGGCAAATCATGTGTGGTGATTGATTGGAAAATACCTTAGTCAAAATTTGACATAAAACATAACAAATTGTATACATAACTAGGGGCCAAATAAAAAAGTAGGTCTGTTTCCGGTCTCCTTGGAAAAAAACAGGGTCGGTAGGTAGGGATTTTTTTTTTTTTTTTTTTTTTTTTTTTTTTNTTATTTTTTTTTTGTCTTTCGGGTACTTGAATGGAAGGCTCAGGGTTCAAGCAACTGGGCGAAGTGGGCGATTATAGATAGATAAATTGGTCTATTTATCATCGGAAGCTTCGGTTGAAAATCATTGCCTGAGAACACTTCCTTACATTTTCCAGTTACTTACGAGACTGATGATAGCAAGGGGTGTAATCCTCCTGGAAATTGTGCTTTTCAAGCAGTATCAAAACATTGTTTCGACACGTAAAGCGTTTTAACAAAGTTAATATTGAATTTTAATATTTAATCCATTATAAATATAATATAAATATTTTGTTGAATGAGAATGAGAATACAAATTTTGTAATCCAAAACACAATCTCTAGCTTTAAATAAAACGTCCACATGTATTTCCTTTGCCCCCACAAAAAGCGTGCGAAAACTATGCGGCAATGTACAGCGTCACGCCATACGCATGTAAAGCGTGCGTGTAATGATTTTTCCCATTTTATTGCTTACCCGACCCTTACGCTAGCAATATCTTTTGCTCGTGTATTTTCCTGGTAAAAAGCGCGCGAAAATTAGCGTGGGTGTATACACTGTCGAAGGCAAACTTTGTTGCGAAGTGAATGCTGTATCTTTGACGTTACGCGCTTATAGGTAGTTTATTATTGAAACAGATAATGTACTGTGTACTGATTTACCGGAAAATCTGGTCAAGACTGGATTTAAGCTGAAGTGTTCAAATTCAAACGGAGGATTAAAGCGAATCGAATAGCTCCATTTCGGCTAATAGAAAACATGACACGACACCGGGCGAGACACTTTGTTAATTGATGTCAATTTTCACAATTAACGTTTGTCCCCAATTATGATGATTCTTAATACTAATTATCTTGGTCATGATCATTCTTTACCGTGAACTCGGACTGTATACACAAAATAGCATCTGCTTAATCTGAAATGTCTCTAACGAGTTGGTTTCAGGGCGGTTCGCCCAAACTAAGTTAGAACTATGAAACGTAAATTGTGTGAGACTGACTCTGAATCTTATTTGTCTGACACACCTAACAATTTTTTTTCTAAATCACTGAAGCAGGCGTCTTTTGACTGGTATGTTATTTAAAGATAGTAAGGGACTGTGGCACAGCTAGTTTTGTCGAGATACAACATTCAAGGCTACTAAAGCTTATTATCAGAAATGCATGTATACATATGCCTTGTCTCCTTGATATTACATCTTATATTGCGAAATGAACGAAAATGAACGGATTTTTTTTTGGCGACCTCAATAAAAAGTTGAGGGTCGGCGCCGATTCGGGAGACACGGTCGGGCGACCGGAAACGGACCTATTTTTTATTTGGCCTAGGAAGAAAGTTATTTGCGCTTGTGTAACCCGCCCGTGATCTCCATGCTTTTGATCGGAGTATAATAAGTATATACATTTGTTCTATTGGTAGATGATATTAACCCCAATCCACGTACCTCTCTGTACATTGTGGTACATATGATGACCTTCGTCCTGCTCGCCTTTTTCACAAGATCCTCGTGTTGTTCGTCGTGGTATTCGGTTTTCATGGACAACATCAGCCATTGCTCCAGCAGGCCGCTGGTGTACATCGGTGTCCAAAATAACTAAATAAAAAGGTTTCGTATACACAAAAAAAGGCTTTTAAAGATTGCCTTAGACTTCGGAAAACAATAACAACATAATCCCTAGGTAAAAACCACGCTGACTCATTAAATGCACCAATTATTTAAATTTTGTCGGTTGATTTGATTTGTGACTGTGAAAGGGTTTTAGCTCTGCTTGATTCATCAGATATGTGTATTTATTTGAAAAATGTAGCACACTCCGAGATACGTTTATTGATAGATCAGGATTGACACGAAATGTTTAAATTCTTCTACATCTATTATGAAAGGACATATTAACACTCATCTACAATACAAAAATGACCACGTGCGTTTTGGAAAATCACAAACAAAATGAACGGGTTGATTATATAAATGTTTTAAACCGCTTCACGTGCTGTCCAAGTGCGATGATGATTGGATATTTAATTGCAGACTGATTTACATGTGTTTGCCCTTTTTTTAAGCGTAGAGAATCGTCGCTGGTGCTAAGGACAGAGTTTTCAGTAAAGAATATCTAGCTTCAGAAATTGAACGCAAGATTGCATACCCTTATTTGAAGATAATTCAAAGTCTGTTGAAATATCACTTTAAAGCCCCATTACTACTCAAAATCAACGAACATTTCGTGCAATATTTCGTAAAATAACGTGAAAAAAAAAATAAAAAATCAGTGTTCCATATAGCAATTTCCGAAATTTAAACGCAAGATGTGGTCTGGTAACAGAGATGTTTGAAGATATAAAATGCACGTTTTTTTTTACACAATTAATTCCATTTTAATTTTCCGTACTGATATCTATTCATAGGACACATTAACACTAACATGGTACCATTTAGTGTTCTTGTGTCTTAAGAATAGATATATAAGCGGGAAAATAAAATGGAATTAATTGTGTCACAAAAAAAAACACACAAACACGTGCATTTTATATCTACAAACAACTTTGTTACCAGACCACAGCTGGCGTTGAAATTTCGGAATTTGCTATATGGAACACCGATTTTTTTCACTTTATTTTACGAAATATTGTACGAAATTGTTCGTTGATTTTGAGTAGTAATGGGGCTTTAAAAGTAATATTTTAATATTCAATTCAACGTTTAACTATTAACAAGGAATGTGGAAAAATAAATAACACATTTAATGAAAATGGTACGTCAGATACTTACAATATAAGACACTTTGCGTTGTTTAAGAGACCTAAACTAATCATCCTTAAACTTCGCAAAATCAGGGCCTGACGTTCACCTCTGTTGAAATGCTCAAATATTGGCCGCTATATTGACAACATGCCATAAGTCAAACATCATGTTCATCATTCAGGTAAACATATATTTCAGTTGAGGTATCACGATGAATCTTATATTGTCAGCGTAATAACATACAGCGACAAAATGAGTCATGATTACATGAAACTTTATACATGCTCATGCAATATTGTGTTGCTGTTTCTTCTTTATAACTATGTCGTATATATCAAAAACCAGGATGCTGCGTTCCTCGTATTAATAATAAACGAGAAATGGGAAAGTTCAGCGATCTACGAAACGCAACTCCGTGACTTGAGCCATTTAATGGCAAAGATGAGAAAACACTTCCATTGGCTGCTTTTAATTGTTGGACAAACTCCTTGAATATGTTTCCTCACCTATAGGTTAACGTTCACCTGACAAAAGATACACTAATCTCTAACTTGAAAAAACTAACTTACTAAATCGGAATAGCTTTCATGCGTGGGTTACACGCAACCTGATCTTTTTTAGCATGAATATCGACTTGGTGAGATGGTGCCCGAGAGAGAACGCCTGAGAAACTATACACAAGACCTGTCAACTGGTTCCCTGCATATCTCTAATATAAACCGTTGACCGATAGAGGAGGTAACTGCTGCGGAGGTTTGATCGGAACTACTTTCTGGCCTAGGTTATATTCTACCTTATCTTCCTTAAGCATGACTAGGAACTGAGACCGGTAAAGCAGGATACCGGTGGAGATGGTCTGGGCGACAACGAGCAGTACCAGAGCGGTCACTGAGTATGGGTCGCGGTACATGCTGCAAGTGGCTGCAAATAATAGCAGACAGGTTTATTGATCAAGCTGTTTTTATAATAATTGTATTTTAAGGACACATGGTTCCTTTCATCTTATCTTTCAGTTAACGGTTCCAAAAAGTGAAATAAAAAGAATGTGTGTTGGTATCAGTGAAAGATCTACTATTAGCATTATTTCATTTGTGGTCATATAAAACAGATCTTATAAATCATGACTCCATCACTCGTGACAATATGTCCGATGTGATAATTTGACAGTTAACTTAAAGCAACATTGTCCTGTATTAATTATTTAAATATACAAGAAGCATCTTGATGTGGTGTTCATGACAAAGACAGAATTGTGTTATAACAACCTTCAAAAATTTACAATCAAATAATTTCAGTCTTCATACAACTAAAATAAGATGTAGGAAAGCCAAACATATTCTTGTTTTATCTTCAAAAAATCGGACTTTGTGTACTGTCAACACATGAACATGTTGTTGATGATATCATTAAAGAACCCAGAAGATTTCCGGCTAATGAAAATCTTGCGTTCATAATTTAAAACAAAAGTGGCGCAAAGCCAGCTTACGCTTTCATGAAAAACAAAACGAACGTAAAGGACTCAGCAAATGAAGGCGTTGCTTTCATGTTTATTTCAGTCGGCTACTTAGATCAACACATGCCAGCTTTCTTTAAGTACGTTCTTAAACGACATATATTTCAAAACGATGTTGTCGATTGTTTTTTCAGAACGATTGTGTAGTTCAGTCATAGTTCTATATATTTTTGAAAGGTTTTGATTATTTTAGAAGACATGTTTGATCAGATAATACAAAAAGTGGTGCTCACATTCGCCTATGACGTCTTTTGTACACATCAAGTAGAATGTGACGTAAGAGAGCGGGGTGCTTAACACTGTTAGTAGAACTATGAATACGAGCCGCTGCATGATGCACGTCGTGCAAGCGATATAGTCGGTGAAATAACCTGCATGAAATGGAAGAATAAATTTATTTCAATGTTCTTGCATGTTGGCTCAACGCATTTGACGTGATTTTGAAGGACCCGGCAAGCCTTGAAATAAATGAATACACACATAATCCAAGCAGTAAATCAACTGAAACACAATCTTACTAAATACAACGAACAAGTCAAATGAATTAACCAATCAATAACATCAGGAAACCAAAAATACATCGAATTGTCTTACTCAAAATTGTCAGCTTAAATATTGCCAATAAAGTATGTCCTTATGATATCTTACGGTCAATCGATCAATTAATGAATGAATGAATGAATTAATTTGTTAATCAATCAATCAACTGACCATCAATCAATCATCCATCCATCTACCGACCATCAATCAATCAAACAATCAGCCAATCTATCAATCAAAAAACACTACATCACCAAACCTAACATTCTATAAACTAACATACTCGGCAATGTGTTACTTACTTAATGAATAATATACATTACATTCTAGCAAGAAGCATGAAACTGACCAAAGAAACTGCCGCCGATGTTTCCCGCGAACATCACCAAATCCGTCGAGGTAAACTGACTGCCAAGATGCCCCCATCCGTCTACCCAGTCTTCAGCGGGCCTCCTGGGAAACACTTCCGCGTAGAACAGGATGGAAAATCCTATGATACACACGGTCTTCACGGCAGACATGACGATTGTAAGTTTCCACGTGGGTGAGGCTAACGTTCTTTTTTCAACTGCAGTGGGTTGTGTCTCGGGAGCATTTGACGTGTGTATGCTGTTGTGCCCCGGATTGCTCTGCGATATGGGAATACAATGTATAAGTATAAGAATTGTAAGTAAAAACAGCAGCATGTGTAACAGACCTACTATGTTATCAGCTAGATTTTGGAAAACCACTTATTTGGGGGTAGTAGTAGTAGTAGTAGTTGTAGTTGTTGTTGTAGTAGAAGCAGTAGCAGTTGCAGTCGCAGCCGCAGCAGCAGTAGCAATGGTGGTGGTGATGGTGTAGTAGTGGTAGAAGTAGTGGTTGTAGTAGTAGAAGTAGTAGTAGTAGTAGTAGTAGTAGTAGAAGTAGTAGTAGTAGTAGTAGTAGTAGTTGTTGTTGTTGTTGTAGTGGGCAGTGGTAGTGGTAATAGAAGAAGTAGTGGTAGAAGTAGTGTAAGTAGTAGTGGACAGTGGGAAGCAGCAGCAGCAGTAGTAGTAATAATTCTTTGTTTTAAATACATTTACACATTTGTAATACATATGAACACATACACCAAATAGTTGTGAAAATCATCCTAAAAGTGTTAAAGCGGGACTGTACGATTTTGTCAAGTATTTATGATTTTTTTTTAAATGTGTAAAAAAATTGGTATACATATAATTCAATATAAATTAAAATAAAAGTTAAGAAGAACATGTGTCGAAAAATGCGAAATAAGCCAGATATTTAAATCTGAAAGCTTAAATGGCTGGAAGTCAAATAAGCCAGCATGTATATCATGCATGTACGATGTGAATCTAAATTTAGTTTTAGTGCAGATTCGTTCATACGACACAAAGACACAATTTTGTTTCCTTACAAATACGAGTAAAAGTGTCGGCATCGGCTTTAACCAGCGCTAACTTGTCTTTGCTGCATTTTATGAAATTCGTCTTCAAAGTATAATTTTTATTGCCTATTTTGAGTCATCGTAACATAATTTAATCAATATATTAAAATTTAACACATGTAAAAATCGTACAGTCCCGCTTTAAAGATT
>VMBQ01005303.1:0-27278 GCA_007657795.1 Dreissena rostriformis | reverse complement strand
AAAAAAAAGAACACAAAAGTGCGACACTTAAAATAGGTTTAAAGAACTTATCACCTCAAATCAAATTTGAAGGGAATTGATCAGCAGCTTTCACACCATAAAGAACAACATCACATCATACATGTCACAAAGAGGCAACTTAGTTTGAAAAAATATAGCAAATTATACGCAATAAGGATAATGTCATGCAAAACAAAAGCAGATTTCACACCATAAAGAAACAACATCACATCATACATGTTACAAAGAGGCAACATAGTTTGACACATATAGCAAATTATACGTAATAAGGAATAATGCCCTGCAAAAACAAAAGGATTTTGAACTAATGACATAACTCATACTATGACTAGCAACTGCAGGAGTGAATGCAAAATAAATACATAATAAAAACAATATACATGCACGACATGCATCACAAGAAGTTCAGGATTAGAATGAGACAACAGAGATTATTGGCAAAAAGTACATGAGCAACTCTCCACGTCCCATGACCCAATCAGACTTTTAAAGCGGTCGTAGTTAACCTCCTCTCTCAGATGTTGAGGGAGGGAGTTCCAGAGTTTAGGTGCATAGGAACGAAAAGAGTTGCTGCCGTAACTAGTAGTTTTTACCTGTGGTATGGTAGCTACACTTCACTATGTAATTTAATTTCTGTATTTCCAAGGAAAGCAGTTGTTTTGTTTATTTCAATGTCAATTTTCACTCGTTTAAGGAACGCTTGAAGTTCTGTCCAAAGATTGTGGCTGTATGGACATTCCGAAAACAAATGATCGATTGTTTCAACGCTTTCTTGACAAAATTCACACAGACTGCTTTTTGTTAGTTTACATTTCGTAAGAAACTTATGTGTTCGAATGATTCTGGATAAGAATTTAAATTGAACGTTACGTAAGTAAGTATCAATTGTTGACTTGAATGGAAGTGTATATATTGTTCTCAAGTTGAGGTTTTCTTTTAAATTAAGGCATGCATTCCATTTTCTTTCTTTACTGTCATCGATTTTACTTTGTAGTTGCAACTGTATATTGTATAGAGTTTTGTTTACCTGTTTAGAGTTTTCTATTATATCAACAAAAGTTTTCTCTGAGTTATAGTTATAGTCTCATAGTTAATGCATTGATTCCTTGCGTAAAAATATTGATTTATATTCATTTGGTATAGCAGAAATTAGTGTGTAGAAGTTTAAAAAGTCACGAGAGTCAATGTTGTATAAATATTTTAACTCATCAAATGTATGATAAGTATTTTTTAGAAAGTTGTACAACTGACCGATAGTTTTTATACCATTGTTATACCAGTGTGTCAAAAAGATAGAATTGTTATTTACTTTTATGCATTTAGTATTCCATATTACATGTTTGCATATGGGAGAAGTTTTTGAAACATTATGTTGGTTCTTAATACTTTGCCAGAATGTAAGTACATCTTTGTAAGAAGAAATTATCTTTACTAACTTGTGACGTCACGTCGTCGTCACTTCTGGTGTTCAGCAGAAAACTCTGGATTGCCGGTATCCAGGAAACGGACAGACATAAAATAGCAGTAACCAAAACACTTAACCGTGTGGCGTCACTCCCGTCCATACCAGGGTCGGGTTTATGGTTGTGGTACGTATAACCTTAAATGGTGGAGTTTAAATGGGACTATGCCTTTCAAAGTAAGTACACGTGTTAATATATATTACTCATTTTAACAAAAATAAGAAATGTGTTTGTCAGAAACACAATGCCCCCTACTGCGCCGCTTCATAATAAGAAATTGCTATCTTCAATATTGCAAAAGTTATGACCAATGTTAAAGTTTTCGGACGGACGGGCGGACAGACAGACGGACAGACTGACGGACAGTTCAACTGCTATATGCGACCCTACCAGAGGCATAAAAAAGAAACATTGTTGAAAGATCTATAGACATACAAAAACTGACCGTATTGGCAAATTTCTTACACTGAGCAAATGCAAAAAAAATATGTATCAATCACAATGGAAAAGACAACTGATAATACATGTACTTCACGACAATAGAAGTTCTAAGGATAAAATAGAAAATGCGAACTGTCATTACCAGCAAAAGCCAAGCCTGTCAGCTCCAGTATCGAGGCAGCGATAAATAGCATCCTGGTAATCCATTTTAGAGTCGTCGATTCCGGAGGCCCCGATTTCGGAGCCACTGATCCCGGAGGCTCCGATTCCGCAGGCACCGATTTCGGACGCTTCCAGCTGTGTCCCACGTTGAACAGGACGGGAAGTAGGAAGACCCCACTCATAAGTAACACCGTGATTCCCGGCCCTGTGAGTCCCGGCACACAGAACACGAATAGTGTGGTTCCTATTGACTCCACCATGCTCAGACCAACTCCCTATGGGGACAGTGCGTAAGAACAACATGTTTTATATCAATGTGTCCCAGGGGATACTGAAATCAAGAGCGTTCTGATCATTAATAGTGGCAATTTTACAATTATTTTGCCCTTAAAATCGTCATTGTGTTCAGGCTGTTGTGTACTTTTATGCGTGGTGGATTTGGCAGTGGTCAACGAGAATTATTGTCCAAAGGAAACGATACGCGTATATTGTTTAAATGCTTAAATGCCGCAATGATGTAGTGTAAATGGTGATTTTCTTGCACACTGAAGGTTCCGGGTTCAATCCGGACTGGGGAATGTTTTCAAAATTTACACATCTTTTTCCAAGGAAACGAACTAAAAAATGTCTTTCGGTGCAAAAGTTCGGTGCAATCGAGCTAACCATAATTAGTTTTAAAACAGATCTAGAAAAAAAACATGTGTTTTATATACCAAGATAAGAGACCGTCGACTTGGCCATGGGATGTCCTTTCTGAACGCACCCGAGAAGATGCCTCGAAGGAAGCTGATAACGTGCGGAACGACGGTGGCAATCTGCAGCGAGACAAAAACGCCATGTGCGCGCATCACAGAAGCCGCGTCTCCAACGAGCCCGCGAGACATTTGTTGGGATATTGATATTATTCCGACCTGAAATTGGACACAACAGAACAATAAGAAATATCTGGGGTACTTTTTATGTCGTAAACATATCAAACACAATTGAATACAACTCTCGAAACACAAAAATCCAAGTATTATGCAAACAATTTGTTTTAACATATACTTTATATAACGTTTGACAGGACGGGGGATGAATTAATGAAATAGATTTTCATTACAACACAACAAACGGAATAGATCAAACAAAGATATAACGTCAATAAGCATAAGGAAAACCACTCTTCTATAATCAGTGCATACATAAATGGTTTCACCCTAAAATTATGAACTTATTTCTTTCTTCCGAAAAATTATAGAAATGTCTAGTTCTTAAAATTTAAGCAGAAAATGTTTAAAGGGAGACTGTACGATTTTGTCAAATATTTATGAATTTATATAAAATGTGTAACAAACCTATTATACATATATTTCAATATAAATTAAAATAAAAGTAAAGAAGAACATGTGTCGAAAAATGCGAAAAAAGCCAGATATTTAATTCTAAAATCGAAAAAGGCTTCCAGCTGAATTCGCCAGCATATATATCAAGCATGTACAATGTAATTCTAAATTAAGTTTTAGTGCAGATTCGTTCATACGACACAATTTTGTTTCCTAGCAAATACGAGTAAAAGTGTCGGCATCGGCTTTAACAAACGCTAACTTGTCTTTGCTGCATTTTATTAAATTCGTCTTCAATGTATAATTGTTCTTGCCTATTTTGTGTTATTGTAACATATTTTTTTATCAATATATTGCAATTTAACACACATGAAAATCGTACAGTCTCCCTTTAATAATGAAAGAAACACAACTCTGTCTCAGGAACTCACTTAAACCAATACGACTCGCCTTTCCTACTACACAACACGATAATTGCTTTACCTTACTCAAAATCACGAAAGCCAGTAGCAGTAAGAAAATGAGGAGGGTGGACAACCACTTCAGGACGACGACGCCGACAGACGGCCGGGAGCTGTACGTGTTGTCCTTCCGCTTCAGTTCCCGCTTGATCTTTGAGTCCGTCTCTATCACAAATGTTTCTTGCTGCGACGTCATGGGCGCTGAAAGATCAAAAACAGTGCATTTGAAAATGAGCGTGGCACCCGGCTGCTTTACCGTGATGATCGTTTAGGTATTTTAACTTAAATGACAAAGTATTGTTATACGAACATTGTTGTACCGCCGCAACGGTAGTGAAGATACGTTTCTATATATACTAGACTTTAACGGTGCCGTGCTGATAGTGGCATTTTGTTACCTAAGACAGCAGCACCACTCGTTTTTGTTTGTTTACCATTTTGTCAAAGCATAAACAGAAAACAGGAACACACACTTAATTTAAATTTTCAAACATTGATTTTCGCAAAATTGTAGTTTGGTTTTATAATGTTTACACCTTAAAATGATATGAAAACGCGTGTTTTCTTTATTATGATTATCTGAAAATGGGAAAACAAACCAGTATGCGTTTTTTTCGTATTTCGTTTTTTTTCCTAATTCAAAACGAAAAACCAAACAACGGTATATGTTTGGACCTTCAAAATTAGCTGATGGATATGAAGTAAACAGTCTAATATCATAACTTCAATAATGTAAGCACCGATCGGCAGAGAACATCGCATTCTGCTAATGCGCTTTTTCTAAAAAGTGTATACGTGAAACTTTGTTCATAGTCAAAAATCAAAATCAAAATGATCAAAATTAATATTCAATATTCATCTGAGTCCTATCATTTGTTTTCTTCGGAACATTAACCGTAAACGTGGCATCAACTGCTGAAGACTTAGTTGATGCCGAAAAAAGTATATGGTCCTCAAAGACTTGAAGTATATATCGGTATCATTATGTATTATTAACAACACATTTAAGTTTATTTTTACATTATTTGGATTCAAGCAATATTTAGTCTTGTTACACTTTAGCCGATTAAGATATATTGGTAAGTTCAAACCATGGTATGTGATTATTAGACTCATTATAAAGAAATACTTAGATTTAAGTAAAATTGCATAGAGTTGTATTCTAATCTATTCGCGCCAGCTCGATCTCCGCGTTTCACCATTGATTGTCGATGTCAGTGCTGGCACGAAATAATACCTAGTTCGATAATCGAGGTTAATGCTTGAATTTCACTCTCAGAATAAGCATGATATTCACAACAGCTAGATAATAAGCGTTTCATCTTGGAATGTCAATGTCAGCGCTAGCTTGAAGTTCAGTCTTTTCCTGCGATTCGTATTTGTATTGTTGTGTCAGAGCTTAACCGATATTCACATCGAATTTCTATGTTCGTGCCACCTCCACACGCCTGTTTATTTTCATGTACTAAAATAAGTCTACACCATCATGTGCTACTGATTACTTTTTTGGTTGTTCATCTGATTTCTGAGCGGGACTGTACGATTTTTACATGTGTTAAATTTTAATTTATTGATTAAATTATGTTACGATGACTCAAAATAGGCAATAAAAATTATACTTTGAAGACGAATTTCATAAAATGCAGCAAAGGCAAGTTAGCGCTGGTTGAAGCCGATGCCGACACTTTTACTCGTATTTGTAAGGAAACAAAATTGTGTCTTTGTGTCGTATGAACGAATCTGCACTAAAACTAAATTTAGATTCACATTGTACATGTATTATATATATGCTGGCGAATTCGGCTGGAAGCCAATTTCAATTTTAGATTTAAATATCTGGCTTATTTCGCATTTTTCGACACATGTTCTTCTTAACTTTTATTTTAATTTATATTGAAATATATGTTTACTAATTTTTAATACATTTTATAAAAATTCATAAATATTTGACAAAATCGTACAGTCCCGCTTTAAGAGATGGTCATTATAAAACATTTCAAAGTTCCAGCAAA
Source organism: Dreissena rostriformis (assembly GCA_007657795.1). Lineage (NCBI taxonomy): Eukaryota > Metazoa > Mollusca > Bivalvia > Myida > Dreissenidae > Dreissena > Dreissena rostriformis. The sequence goes on along the minus strand of VMBQ01005303.1, from coordinate 21,393 downwards.
ATTCGTGCATCACCTTTTTGTCACTATCTCGTCATATTCATCACGATCACCCCCTTGACCGGGTTGGTCGTTAGGGGGAAATGAGGGACGACGATACAGAAATCCTCCTCCAGTCAGGTCTGTTGTGTGCTGCTGAGAGAAATTTATCCATGGGAAGGGACGTCCACTCTTTTACATTGTCAATCCAGTTTGTTTCTTTGATGGCCTCGACGTCTACCTCTGTTTATCGTGCCATTGAGATCAGCCTTGCACACAGATTCGAGCCTGGTGACTTGTCCACACCAAGCCATCTTTCGTCGTTTGACGGTCGCCAGTAGGGGCTCTTGTGGGCCAACAAGTGTTGCAGTCATGTTCCGGACGTACTCGTTGGTCTTGTGATCCGTGTAGGAGATGTGAAGCAGTTTACTGAGACATTTATGTTCAAATGCATGTATCCTTGGTTCTGTTCCCGCGTAAAACGTCCAGGTCTCGCAGCCATAGAATAGGATGGAGACTACGAGGTACTTGTAGAGTCTGTACTTGGTGGGGAAGCTGATGGAACTGCTTGTCAACACTCTGCGCAGTCTGGTCATCGATGCGGTCGCCATGGCAATTCTTATTAGGACCTCAGCGTTACTGGTACCATCCTTGGTCATGGTTGCTCACAAGTACTTGAAGCTGGTCACTTCGTCTTGCTTCTCACCGTTCATGATGATGTCTGCACTGGTGTTGGTCGTGCTGTTCACCATGATCTTCGACTTCTCCGTGCTGACCTCCATCCCGTATGCTCATAATCTTTCATAAAGTCTATTGGTGAGATCTTGAAGTGCACTGCTGGTTCCACCCATGAGGTCAATGTCATCCGCGAAACTCAAGTTGGAGATGGGTCTTCCACCGATGGAGATAGAGGTGTGGTGGTCATGGAGATTTTCCTGCATTATCTTGCCGAGGAAAAGGTTTAACAGGACGGGAGAGAGCAAACATCCCTGAGGAACGCCCACTGATTTTCTGAAAAAGTGTCCCTGCTGTCCGCTGAGAAGAACTACGCTGCTGGCATTTCTGTAGAGTTCTTGAATGACTTTCACCAGGCCTTCGTCAATGTTGAATCCTCTTATAATAGGCCATAGACCATCATGCCATACGCGGTAGAAGCTTTATTAAAGTCAGTGAATTCATTAAAGTCAATGCAGTTGTGGAACAGCTCACGTTTGGTGGTGCAGGTGATTCTCAATGATGATTCTGCAGTTTAATATATAATCCACTGTGCTCCGCCCAGCTCTGAATCCAGCCGGCTCTTCGAACAGCATTTCCTCGGCCTTACATTTTAATCGATTAAGAATGATGAGTAGTATGACTTTGCTGGGATGACTGATAAGGCCAATGGTACGGTAAATCTCGCACAACTTGAGATTGTCCTTTTTGGTAAGGGTATGCCCAGTGACTGGGTCCATTCTTGTGCCAACGCTTCCCATCCCAGATATTTTGGTAAGTGCCGTCATTGCTGCAGTCGGTTCCTCTCCTCCGTGCTCACTCAGCTCGGATCGGACGTTGTCCATTCCCGGAGATTTTGCTGCCTTAAGACTTAACACTGCCTCCTCCGCATCTGCCTTAAGTATTGTCGGACTTTCCTCATTCGCTTCTGGTCTGGGATCGTTCTGATGGAGACTGGAGTCTGTTTGAAGCGGGAAGTTGTATAGGTGACTGCAGAATTTAGTCAGCCAGTTTAGGACTGCGGAACTCTCGGTAAGGAGACGCCCGTCAGCGTCTGAAATTACACTGGCATTGGGCTGACTGGTCTATGTGAGGGTCTTGGGGATGTTGTAGGCTTTTCTTGCTGCCTGCGGTCATCTCGTTGTCGACGATCGTACATTGTTCCTCAATCCATTCCTCCTTGGCTTATTTCGTCTTCTTCCGTACCTCCCTGTTCGCTTTCTGGTAATTTGCCCCAGAGTCCAGGCTGGTGTACTGCTCATGACTCAGCTCTCTTTCTTTGTTACATAGGTCCATGATTTCGGTTTTCATTCTCTCTTTCCCAAGCACTTCTTCCGCCGATGATAGTTTGACAACCTTGATGTTGTTGGTTATGGTGTCGATGTCATTGTATAAGATGTTCAGGGCTGCAAACTTGCCACCTATCTGTGCTTGAAATATATCTGCTATCACTGGATCTTTAAATGTGTCCAAGTCGAATCTAACGCGAAGTTTCTTTGTGATGCGCTTGCTCTTTTACTTCAGCTTGATGGTGGTGAGCACTTAGTTATGGTCACTGCTGATGTATGCGCCAGGAAACGTTCTTGTGTTCGCCTTGTTGATCCTGGACTTAAACCGTTGCGGCGCCAGTATGAAATCGATGTGGTTGTGTACCTACCCGTTTGGAGCATGCCAGGTCGTCTTTCTTGGGGACCTTGAATATGATGCGCTCTAATTCTTCATATAACTCTTCAATCTCCTCGTCTTTGTTTTAAGCTGTTGGTGCGTAGACCTGTATGATTGTGATGTTGTAAGGTTTCGCTGATATACGGATGGAAATGCGTCTGCTGGAGACTGGGGTGCAACTGATAACCCTGTTGAATACCTCCTTTCTAACGATAAATGCAACCCCTAGGAGATGTATAGAATACTCACCGTTGAACCATATCTTTTGCCCTTCGTCTGTTGATGTTTCTCTGAATCCTAGCCACCTTATCTCGGCTAGTCCGATGATGTCCGAGCGGTAGCGACTCAGCTCGTGCGTCAGTTCATGAACCTTGCCACTCGCATTGGGTGGTGTTCTTTCGTTCAATGTTCCTATGGTTGTTCAATTTGTCGCCAACTTGATCGATGGATTAGCTCCAGAAGCTAACTTGTCGCATCCTACCTGGAGACTGGCGGTGGGGTGCGCGGCCGTTGTTATTCCGGGTCCCGACCGATCCGGCTTTGTATTCAGTTGTTTTGTCTTCGTCATTTCCTTTCATTAGGCTTAAGGCAATCTTCGCGGCGCCCGTATTCTCTCCAAGAATACGCAACTAGTCATACGAAACGTGCCAGTCCCCTAACTGCTTTGTTTGCCGCCAACAGAAGCGGGTACCATTGTGTGGTTGGGTAAATGTCTCGAACCAGAAGTGAGAGTTGAGTTTGAGAGCCAGTTGTGCCTGACTTCCCGAGGGAACTGCTGCCAAGCGTCAAAGTACTAACTCAACGCTGAACACCCCATACACAGCTGGTATTATAAAGCATTTAAATATAAATTTATCTTGTAAATTTCGGTTAATAAATTTGAAACAAAGAACAGAAACGAAAAAGTATCTTAGTAAAAAAAGGAAGACAGACACAAGAACAAAATAAAAAATACTATTTTTTTTTAATAAAATCAGATATCAGTTTATTTAAAAAATCTTTTGTTCTTACATAAACAGCGCAATAAAGCCTCTGTTTCAGCATTATCGTGGTTGTTTATATATGTTGGAATATACTGCATAAAAGTGTTGTCTCATTCTTCGGCAATGCCGTACATATAAATGCATCGAAACAAAGCAATATTTATCCCATGGGATAAAATAACGTCATAGCCTACATTAGGATGATTTTACTTACCAGCATTGGCCGCCATGTAGATGGTGACGTATATTTATGTGATTTATTTTCTTAACGATGTTAATTTGATGCCGTCATGCAATGACGTCAGAGAACAAGTTAAAGAATGACGTCAATGCGCGTTCGCTCTGATGAGACCGTCACTCTGAAATGATGAAATGTTTTAATGAAGAAGATTATTTATAGTTTAACCATACATTGACACACGAAACGACACTCGATAAGCACGAACGACACCCTCCCATGAACACACGACATTGTCGATTTTGTTTTGCGTTAAATATTGCATCGAACGTTGATAGTTGGTAAGTGTCGAGTGTCGTTGATAAATATCGAGCGTCGAACGGTATCGTGTGTTGCGTTTAATATCGTGGATCACAATTGTAAAGCCACACACGATATTCAACTCGACACGAAAAAATAACCAACGATGCACGGCATTATATCGCGCAAATATTGCGCAACTGTCAAGCGTCAAATTTAATATATTAAACTCGACTCACGACATTCAAAACGACGCACAACATTAACCAACAACGCTTGATAGTGTACAACAACAGATGACATTTTATCGCTCATATAACTTAGAGTTTTTGCTTGTCAACGTTCATCACGTGAAACCGACGTGCATAGTTCAACAACTAAAACGAAACTATCGCGACAAAAAACATATTTCCAATCAAGAATATGAATTATGCCGGGCTGGTATCATTTGGGGTTTTGAGAAATCCAAGAGGGCGTCCAAGATGACCGTCGTTTCAGCATTTTGAGCTATGTGGTGATATACTCATGTCCTTATCCATTATATTGCGTATTTTCAATCTAAAATAGAATGATGTAACGATGAATAATGTTTGGGAAATTAATTTCTGGGAACAAAAATCGACATTTTATCCAACATAGTTGAAATATGGTCGCTTATGCGAATAATTTGAGTCAAAATTCAAATTCACTCCATTGGATCTTAACTTCATTCTATACAAACTGGAATAATTGTCTTTCTAAATTGACATTCTGTAAAGGTCATTTAATGGTTTCCAAAAACATCCCTTAAATGTACTACTTTACCTTAACATGAAGAGCTTGAAAACAATGGCACTAAGAAGCCATATTTAACATACCCGTGTACTTTATAATCCATTTTACACTCGAAGTGAACATCATGCACACATATTCGTAAAGCACACACTATTAACATTCAAATGCGATTTACATCGGGTACGCATTGACTACACAATTAAATTAATTATAATTCTTAATTATGTTCAAAATATAGTAATTAACATGTGTATACAGTCATTAACAAGACAACGTTATATTATTTGTCACTTAAGGGGTGTTGATATTATATAAGTTGAGATACATACTATACCATTAAATTAAACCACACAATGCCAAAAAATGGAGAACACTAGTTAAATTTAAGAAATTTAATTTTAATAATTTGTATGTCACCCAAAAAAACGTATGGTTTTGCTATTTAACCACATAAATGGTATTTAAAAAAAGTATGTCTAAAAAAATTCTACGAAACTGCTCAAATATGTTCATCTACGTGTTGTCATCATAAACAAAAATAAAAAAGGAGGTCGTCGCACTTTTAACAGAGATTTTTATTTTTAGTCATCCCTACCGTATTTGTCAAATTTCATTAAATACAGCAATTAGGCAAAACCCAAGTACCGGTACATAGATTGTTAGAAATATGCATACACGTTAGAAATTATTTACAATCTTAACTGGGATCACATCATCTTACCAAAAAAACAACAATAATACAATATTTAATCACACACATAAGACCATACAGTATCAAACTCGACCTTAATCATCAATAACTTACAGGGACTTGTTTACATATTTCGGCATGTTTTGAAGTTTGTGATTAAATGCTTTGAATTGATAAATGTAAACAACAGAACTAAAGAGTTCCAGTATTAAAGCGGGACTGTACGATTTTGTCAAATATTTATGAATTTTTATAAAATGTATTAAAAATTAGTATACATATATTTCAATATAAATTAAAATAAAAGTTAAGAAGAACATGTGTCGAAAAATGCGAAATAAGCCAGATATTTAAATCTGAAAGCTTAAATGACTGGAAGTCAAATAAGCCAGCATATATATAAATCATGTACAATGTGAATCTAAATTTAGTTTTAGTGCAGATTCGTTCATACGACACAAAGACAAAATTTTGTTTCCTTACAAATACGAGTAAAAGTGTCGGCATCGGCTTTAACCAGCCCTAACTTGTCTTTGTTGCATTTTATGAAATTCGTCTTCAAAGTATAATTTTTATTGCCTATTTTGAGTCATCATAACATAATTTAATCAATATACTAAAATTTAACAAATGTAAAAATCGTACAGTCCCGCTTTAAACAAGAATGAAATTAAAGAAAGTTAAAAAATGTTAACCGCACCTGGGATCGAACCACTGACCTTTGTATTATGATCCCACTGTGATGGTACTGATAACAAAAATATCGGGTTGTGATAACAGCGATACGGTGTTGCTATAAATATATCTTCGGTTTAATAAACTGTCGCAACAGCCCTTAACGATATGAAACCTGCAGGCCCAGACACTTATATATCTTTAAACGGTAAAAGTGTTATCACAGCATGGTCGCAACTTCACTGTGTTTACACGTGATCTGCAACTATATAGAGTTGCAGTTAATATTGTCTGGGGATACTCCAATTTTATCTGAGGATACTCAAATGTTATCTGGAGATACTCAAATGTTATTTGAGGATACTCAAATGTTATCTGAGGATACTCAGAGCAGTTTCAGGATTTAATACTATGTCTCGGTGGTATGTAATTCCCGATGCATTTTGTTATCTCAGTGGAAAAGATTATTGAAAGTAGTGGGTTGTAATAGCTGCTTGAGTCGACAGTTGCTGGAGTTTCTAACCGCCTAAATAGGAACAAATATCCACAGAATGTACGGGCATAAACAGTGGTGACAGACAAATTGTTGCGCAAAGTATTCACTGAAAATTCAGACATTCGATGATCAGGAAATGTATCTTAACAACATAGCATCTGCCAGTTGTACATCTTAATTGTTGGTGGATTGTTTGATTAAGGTAGTATTCCTTTTAAAGCGGGACTGTACGATTTTTACATATGTTAATTTTTAATATATTGATTAAATTATGTTACGATGACTCAAAATAGGCAATAAAAATTATACTTTGAAGAAGAATTTCATAAAATGCAGCAAAGACAAGTTAGCGCTGGTTAAACCCGATGCCGACACTTTTACTCGTATTTGTAAGGAAACAAAATTGTGTCTTTGTGTCGTATGAACGAATCTGCACTAAAACTAAATTTAGACTCACATTGTACATGCATGATATATATGCTGGCTTATTTGACTTCCAGTCATTTAAGCTTTCAGATTTAAATATCTGGCTTATTTCGCATTTTTCGACACATGTTCTTCTTAACTTTTATTTTAATTTATATTGAAATATATGTATACTAATTTTTAACACATTTAAAAAAAAATCATAAATATTTGACAAAATCGTACAGTCCCGCTTTAATGATGTTTGTTCGAGAACAAAAGAGGAGGTGATTGACCGCTGCACTTGGCATAAGTTAAGCTCAAGTTGCCATACTTCTTTGACAAGTTCTTATGGAATGCTATATGGAGCGACCTGTTGATATAAAACACTTTCACGAGATTTTACCATGGTGAGAAGGGGATTATTTGTGCAACACGTAAACCTGAAACTGCCAATGTTTGGAGTTGGGGCTTGCATATCTGCAGCAGGATTACAGAAGATCTCAGATAAATAAGCAGTACTTACCAGTGAAGTGGACACTGATGAACAACACAAAGAAGAAAAGCGGGGAGGATTAGTGCAGATGCTGAGGATAAAAAAGTGTTCGGAGAAAGTTTCCGAATGTATTGATCCGTTGCATATAAATAATTCAAGCATCCGCCCAGTGTAGTGAACATTGTGACTGTAACAATAGCAACAAAGTCTGCATATGTTCATCAAGCAATACATATTGATAAGATCCAAATGACAGAATTTGAAAACTCATTGCTGGACAAATGTATGTGTCAATATATACAAAATGTTGAAACCCAGGTTGTGTCTAAAAGCACAAAAGTGCTGCAGCCACCAAAGTGTATGACAAAAATCCGATTTATTCAAGAGTGATTGGCTATCAAGCTTTTTCTAGGGAAGTTGACATAAACCAACTACTTTTAGCCATGCATCCAGTACCTACTGTTATGTTTACTGAAGCAGGGGAAATCAAAATAGGAAAAATAAATCGTGCTTAAGAAACAATTACAAGTAAGAGTGTCTGAGCGGCACATTGATTTCATGTTCAGTAATAGATGGAAACGCTGTCATGTATGTCATTCACTGGCCCACAGACGGAAAGATACATGACAACATTGATAACTTTAACATCTTTTCACAAATATGTACAAACTAACAGGTGACATTTCTATACCACCACGTAATGTTAAACTATGTGTCGCTGATAACAAATAACAGCAGACCTCTCTGATTTGTAAATCTGTATGCACACATACAGAATTCCGCATACTGTGTGCTCGGACACATAAGATGGTCGTTACAGAAGAACATGATCAATCGAGTCGTCATAATCAATCGAGGTGGCTTAAAAACAACCCATGGACAAGCTGACCTTATTATGACGGTAGCAAATAGTCATCGTGGAATCACTATTGAGGAAAACAATCGCAAATATGCCAAAAACATAGAAATATCGCCACTGACTTGCTCTCTGCTAACTCTTTATCTGGATGTTACACTAGGGCTGGATACGTTGGTATCGGTAAAGGTAAAGTGATTAAGCTGTACAACACAGGCTACTCTATCAGACTGTTGGGCGATGTGACAGCTAGTAAAAAGGAAGCTGAGAATTAATCGATCAGATTTGTCTCAGCGTGCTATGGAAAGCCTGATACTGAGGAAATAACTATATCAAGGCAAACTCTTTGGGCAGCCATGGTAGGAAAATCTGGTATGGCTATGCCGTCGCTAACCAGCTTGCCACCAACTAGGGAAACAGTTTATGAAAATGTGAAACATGCCCACATTCTTTCGTATGTATTAAAACACCCTTCAGATGCAGCCCCCAGATTTTTATCCATGCTATTGCAGTTGGTGAAATGGCCAGGCGTCAAACACCCTTTTACCCATTACAGAAGCATCAAGTGATGCTTTAGCTCTACTCAATGTGCTTAACATAATAAAATGTGGGTGTACATTGGTTCAACACATCAGTTCTTATGTTATCAAGCGCGACTACCACGTACTTTATTTGTTCTTGTCAAAACGTTCAGGTAACAAGATAATAATGAGCAGACAAAACATGCTTGTTAGATTACTTAACTTGTTGATGATAGGAGACGTATAGTGTAATTGTTGGTATGAAAGACAAAATATGTGAACTGAACGAATATTCACATTATAATATCACTCTATGCAACTTACAGCATGAGCTAAACTGGTACACATCCTACTTTATACTCTGCTGTTAAAACAAGGTGACCTGATCTTGACCTTAGTGAACACAAGTTGCATCATACGTGTTATGGTATTGAATTGGTATATAATTTCATTTATAACATTACTCCGGTGTAGTGTCATAAAACAAATCATATGTTTGACGAAAAGATAATATAGCCTTTCTCAAATTTTTAAGCTTATGTCGATATGTTCATTTTATACTATACTGTGCACCTGTATTATTGAAAATAATTTGATCAGATACTTGTTTAATACTTAATTGCTACTAAATTGTTTTATGTATACATATTTATTATTCATATTCAATATTTGGATATTACCTTGGTTTAGAAGCAATATTTGAGCAGCCATCTTGATTCTAGCATACATATTGATTCTAGCAGCCATTTTTGACGCCATCTTCATCTTGTGTATAATCTAACATTAGTTTTCACTCCTTTTTTTATTTTTTTTATTTATAATATGTATAACACTATCAGTGTTAACTTTGTATACATAAACTAATGCATTTCTATACGCTACACACAATACGAATGAAAATGGCAGTCATCTTGGATTCCATCTTGAAATTCTTAAAACCCTTAATGATGTAAGCCGGCATCATTTAGATTTTTTATCAGAAACATGTTCTCCAACAAAAACGCTTAACATTTACAATACACCTCAATGCCGGGTTTAGTGGAAAATGACCACATTTCTGCCGGAATAGCACACCCTAGCCGCTTTGTTACCTATTTGTTACATACCTCTAACGCGTATCCACTGCATACTTCAGCACAAGTTATTTCATTATGTGCATTGAATGTGTGTACATGTTACTCCAAAAGCGAGGTCATCTGTGCATTCACGTGGTATATCAGATTACGAAGAAATCAAAACTAAACAAGTTGAAACGCGTATATGTAACATACCATCAACACACATCAGCGTCGTTGCCACGCTGAGGCACACCGAGGCAGTTGCCTCGGCTAAAATTTCAGAGAAATGTTGAGATTACAAGGAAAAAAAGGAAAATTTATGTCAACAAATAAAATCTTTATAAGAAATTGAGGCAATTTAATGAATTTAGGCACTATGATATTCACAAACGAATATTATGATTGAGTACAATTGGTTCATGTTGAGGCAGATAATTATTTCAATTTAATAACTTCAATTGATGCTAAAATTGCTCAGCAAAATGTTTTGGAAAATCCGTATATTTAACAAAGCGTCGCACTGTACACTTCGATGCAATAACCATGGTGGACATCGGAACGTACCGAGCTAGAATCTGGTGTTTTACGGCTTGGTCTGGGTCTATTTTGGACCTAGATACTTTTCGGGTGGTTGGCGTTTTCGGCTAAAGTATTATGAATGTACATATTATGGCTTGTATGAGAGAGCTGCGTCTCATTTTTTTCTTTTTATATCTGACTTCAAATGAAATATATGACTATGTTTCTGTAGTTAAGGTTGTTACATCATTATCACTTCAAACACCGTTTATGGTAACATAATCTAAAATTGACAATAAACTTGTAGCAGATTTTTTTGTTTACTTTATTGATACTAAACTGTCATATGTAGCGTCCACGATTCCGATAATTTAGGTATAAAATGTGGTTTAAATGGCCTTTAAAACGCACCAGAGACGTTCTAGGTATAAAAAAATCCGGGGGGCATGCCCGGACCCCATAGAATGACCTAAGATACTGCCTCGGCTAAGATTTGGGTCTGGCTACGCCACTGCACGTTTTGTGTAATAATCAAGACATGGATTATGTAGATAATGTGTCATCATATCAGGGACCTATACAAATAGGTCCATGATTACATTCGTGAATTTGTTCGTCTTATGCAAAAACCTTATTCTGCTTCAACTTTAAATTTACGCAGCCATTTCGACGTTGCTTGTGTCCTTTGCAGTTTTAATCTCCATGCAGAGTTGTCGTTCCTTGCTCTCACATACACATGAATGCTATGTGACCGTCGTGCAAGAGATTGTGGCAGTTTACGGCCGGGTCAATCGTGTTACATAGACTATCTCCGGATGGCTCCGCAAGATAGGTTTATGAAATAAATCGTCTGCTGATCCAGAGTGACGCCCGGGCGTGAAATCTATCGTGTACAAGATACCAACGTTATTTAGTACAGCATGAACTTCACGTAGAAACGTGGTAATGGCAAACACTTTGTCTATGCATGGCCTTTTCAAATCCATATCAGTAAACTATCAAGGTAATTGTGTTACTATTTATAGTATGGTGTGTAATCAATTAAATATAACACGCAGCTCTTATCTCATTGTCAGATTGCGACAACGGCAACAGCTTAGTCTATCGTTCATCATATTATTATCAATGTTTTGACATGTGTAAACGCTCATCTGTTTGCAGTTGTTTGCACACTTTGATCTTATGCCTGAAGACGAGAATAAAAAATTATATTTTTACTGTATCAGTTGTTATTATATTAATAATATTATATATATTATATTAAAAACGGATTGTTACTGATTCAAACTTCAATGCAACTGATTAAAAAGACACTCTTAATAATAACATCACACTATATTGCATTACATTAAGTCAGTTACGTATTCTTAATAAATAATTAAGCCGTTACATGACAAATATACCTGTTCTTGTGATATAACAAAAATCCATCGTTAGTGGAATATTGTTATGAATAGTGCGAATACATTTTATTGTCAGAGAAACAATTCGATAAAAAAGACAATAACAACAAGTACAAATGATTACAATGAAACTGACACAGATTTTATTGTAAAGTGGCAAAATTATACAAAATGAAAACAACGAATAGTACGTATTTATCAAAACGAAATTATTGACGTGGATTAGCCATTCTACCACACTCCACGCACAAGGTTTTACCACCCGTTATCAATATAGTGGATATATTTTTTTGGCAAAATCTTGTTGAAATTTGGTCAGAGAGTTGATCTTGACAATATACATAATATCTTGGATAATTTCTTATCTGGTTAAAGCGGGACTGTACGATTTTGTCAAATATTTATGTTTTTTTTTTAATGTTTTCAAAATTAGTATACATATATTTCAATATAAATTAAAATAAAAGTTAAGAAGAACATGTGTCGAAAAATGCGAAATAAGACAGATATTTAAATCTGAAATCGAAAATGACTGGAAGCCGAATTCGCCAGCATATATATCATGCGTGTACTATGTGAATCTTAATTTAGTTTTAGTGCAGATTCGTTCATACGACACAAAGACACAATTTTGTTTCCTAACAAATACGAGTAAAAGTTTCGGCATCGGCTTTAACCAGCGCTACCTTGTCTTTGCTGCATTTTATGGAATTCGTCTTCAATGTAAAAAAATTCTTGCATATTTTGTGTTATTGTAACATATTTTTATCAATATATTACAATTTAACGCACATAAAACTCGTACAGTCTCCCTTTAAACTGTCCGATTAGAAAAGCTGTTGAGTGTATCTGGATACATGGATAGATATTAAGTAGATAATGAAAAGAGTGAACACATTATCTTACACAAGTGATACTTTTTTTCATTTTACACAGAACGAATCTTATAAAGCTTTGTGTATTATATAGCCTCGCTTAAATTGCAAACTACTTAAAGTAACATTCATACTAAAAAATCAACGGCAATTTCGTAAAGTATTTCGTAAAATAAAGTTACCCAATACAAAATCAATGTTCCTTATAGCAAAAGCCAAAATTTCAAAACGAGATGTTTTCGGTTAACATGGATGTTTGTAGATATAAAATGCTTGTTTTTACAAGGGCCCGAACGATCCGAGAGCACCTGGTCACATTGCGATAATGGAGATCACGATGAGATATCACTTAGAAATATCACACTCATGTATCGTATTATCTTGTCGTGTCTTAGTTATCTCGTGTGCTCGTCATTTTTTTGTTCATAGGTAGACAATGCGACAAGATTATTCGAAAACAAGATATTAATATCGCGAGCTGGCATCGTATAATCGCAACCCGAGAACACGCAATTACGATATTAACGATATCGCAAAGGCCCCAGAACGGTAGCTCTCCCTTGAACTACTATAACCATGGTAACGATGGATTATGATGATTATGATGATGACGACGACGAAGACGGCGATGATGATGATGATGATTTAATTTACACTCTGATACACTTCCCATGCCAAATACGGAGAACGATACTGAGTTAGTACTCGGATAATAATTCAGTATCCGTATATTCGTATACACAAAATAATAAAAGAAGAGTGTGTGTGTGTGTGTAATTCAAAGTTTATTTACAGAACAAAACAACTCTTAATTTACACCCAAGTATACAAGGTATACAATAAGGGCAACATAACAAAACGAATTCTAACAATATTGTCCGGTTCAAGCTGGTATCAGTTATAGCATACCTAATGTAATGTAAGCAGATACAATTCTTTAGTACAAGATACAAAGGGAACTATTACATGGAGTGTTCGAACACATTCAAGTTTTACTTTTTCGTTGGGAGGGATAGGGGAGTGAACATATCTGTACATGTATATATGCAATAGTTATATATCGAAGTCATGAATCCAACAGAAAATAGAGAAAAAAGAGAGACCATCTTCTACAGTTGCGTCCAAGTCATTTGAGTAATTTGAAGCTAAAGGATTTAACGTATCGTTATAACGCCAGGTAAGCAGGTACTTTTTTTATTAATAAGCTTAGTATTTTAATTGATGTACGGTATCATTTTTATAGTCAAGTATTTACCTGACGTTGAAGTTAACATAGGATTAACGAAATAAATAAACGATAAAGAATCCGTTACTGGAAAAGCAATAAGGAAAACAATAAACATATAAAACATTGATAATGGTTGTCATTTTGTCAGCTTGTGAAGATCAGGAGGCATTGGGTTGGAAAGATAATGCGACAAGAATACATGTATGATAGTAATGGGATGAAATGGTATTGGAGTGGTGTGACATTACTGTTGTTAAAAACTGTAAAAGATTATCTTTATTAATTTGTACACTTCTTTAAGGTGTGGTGTTGACGTTGTTGATATAATTGTTTGAATAGTAAGGCTTGTAGCTGGTGTGTTGAATACACTTAAATACTGTTCTCTTTGTATTTGGAAGTAGGGGCAAAAACAGAAGATAGTGTTGTTCACTTCCAATCTGATCATTTTTCAGTTTTGTGCATTTTCTTTCAGTGTATGGGGTGCCATCATATCTGCCTGTTTCAACTGGGAGGTTATGGTTTGTCGTTCTGATTTTGAACAGGCTACTTCGCTCAACCTGAGACAAAAGTGTAAGATACTTTTCCAGTTCAATGTTCTTTTTGAATTCTCTATACGTTCGTCGCTCAGTCGCCACGACTACATTATGTACTGACCTGCCCCTCTGACATTTCAGGTGAAATTAATTAATATTGAGCCAATGTAGGCACAATCTACGACGTCTGCCAGAGTATTGCCCAAACAAATAATTTTGATCCAAAAAAACCAGTGCACGGTGGCCAATGAGTCTTTAATGTGCGCTGGTAGACAATTTTAAGACAAGTAAAGTCTGGTTTGCCCGCCCTTAAAAAAGGACAAGGCTACAATAAAAGAAAAAAACAACAATATTCCTCTTGTATAAGGCGTACGCAGGGTATAGTCAGGCGGTCTCCAATATTACCTAGATGTGTCATAAACATGCTCGACTGATATGAGGCTAACAGATCAAGAGCAGATGGTACATGCACAACGAACGTTGACAGGGCTGTAAAACAAAAATTATGTCACCATATATTATTAGGCGCGTACTTCGTCATAAGAGCCGGTTCTCTACTAGTTAACAATATCAATTATTTATGTTTCAATCAACTGTATTTATAATGTTTGGATGTTGAACTTATAAATCAAAACAAAACGGAAAAGAAACAAATATGACCCCAAAGAATAAATAATAATTATGATTTGCCTTATGGTTGCCTAAAGTACACGATGCAATTTACATATTTGCTTTATTAAATAGCAGGCACCCACCACTACTAACTAGCGTAATTAAATTAATTTCAAATCTATTAATTTAATTGAGATTTTGATAGTAACCATCAACCGAAAGTTATTTTAACTTTCTATTAATTGAAGACCTTTGGTAAAACATATAAGATTAAAGCCCCATTAAAAGTAAAAAATCAACGAAAATTTCGTACAATATTTCGTAAAATAAAGTAACCCAATAAAAAATCAGTGTTCCTTAAAGTTACAATACTACTCAAAAATCAACGGAAATTTCGGAAAGTAATTCGTAAAATAAAGTTACCGAATAAAAAATCAATGTTCCTTATAGCAAAAGCCAAAATTTCAAAACGAGATGTTTCCTGGTAACATGGATGTTTGTAGATATAAAATGCTTGTTTTTAATTTTTTGTGTCACAAATTTTAATGTCCCGCGACTATATCTATTCATACGACACAATAACACTAAAATGGTACCATGTAAGTGTTCACGTGGCGTATGGATTATATCAGTGCGGGACATTTAAATGGATTTATTGTGACACGAAAAATTAAAAACAAGCATTTTATATCTACAAACATCCATATTACCAGAAAACATTTTTTGCTATAAGGAACATTGATTTTGTATTGGGAAACTTTATTTTACGAAATACTTTTATACGAAATTTCCGTTGATTTGTGAGTATTAATGTTACTTTAAAGCAATGGCCAAAATATCAACGCCAGATGTGGAATGGTAACATGGATGATTGAAGATACAAATGCTCGTTTTTATTAAAAAATTGTGTCATAAAAAATACATTTTAATATCCCGCGACGATATCTATTCATACGACACCCGAACACTTACATGGTACCATTTTAGTGTTCGTATGTCTTATGAATAGATATCAGTGAGGGAAATTAAAATGGAATTAATTGTGACTCGAAAAATTAAAAACAAGCATTTCGTATCTACAAACATCCATGTAACCAGAACACATCTGGCTTTTAAAATTTTGCTATTGCTATAACATTGATTTTGTATTGGGTAACTCTACTTTACGAAATAATTCACGAAATTTCCGTTCATTTTTGAGAATTAATAGGGCTTAAAGACTGCACATTTCGGTCGATCTATAATATTATCCGGATAGTATACGTATACAAATTCTGGTATCCGTTGACATCCCTTATGACCATACCACGTAATGAGCATCAAAATGGCTCCGAAATACACGGTTTTATAAATGTATATCTCGTCATTATCTAAGAATAATAAGACCGCTCGCGAACTTTGGATGATATAAACTGCATAACAGTATAACAGCAACATGCATGAGTAGTATAGTACTAATTGAACGACTACCGAAGTAATGTACTTGAGTACATTAAAATAGTCTTAGTATCGTAGTAAAAACTAGCAACTAGTCAAACAATGTACTACGACAAGAGAGAATGTGAGCCACATTGTTAACTGAAATCGTGTAACAAAATGACACATCTATGCATTACAAGCATAATAACGCTGAAAACGATGAGTGTCTACACTGTTTAAAAAAAATTAAACTACGGGTAAAGCTGCTTTTAATATCTGTTCAATGTCAGTCTTCTTAATTAACGAAATTGTCTGTCGTAATCACCTGCGGTTTCTTTCGTATTCGCTGTGGACAGGAAACCGTATCTGCATCAACATCAGAGTAGGAGCTGCACTCCTCCAGTTTTGTAGGCATCAGTTGCTCTTTCTGGCTCAGTTTTGACGGATCTACGTCACATCAGTTAAAGTCAGTAGCAACAGACTCCTTTATATATGCGTTCGTACATCTAACTCCGTTCCGCTTAAATTCATTAAAAAAGGGTATCCTGATTCGACTACGCTACAACTGCGTATGGGTCGTATTCCAAGCAATCTGACAACTTCTTCGTTCATCATAGCGCAACGTTACGTATCAGGACAAAATCAAACGGTTAAATATGAGTAGACCTAGCTGATTTGTTGTAGTGGCGTTTGTTCAATAACCCTGATGAACTATTGTGCTGGCGCGCCTTATCATAAGACTCGCTGAGTCTTATAACCGAAGCTTTGCTACATAGTTGGTATGTTGCATGTCAGCGATGGCATATGGAGAAGCCAAAGAATCGCCTGACAAACGTGAACACTGCGGAGAGACACCCATACTTTTGTGAAGTGTGGAATTATAGGCAAGCACCAATGTCGGAATGTGTGACTTTCAATCGGCTTGTTGATGCTCCTCTAGCGTGCGTAATATGTCATATAAAGCCTGGTGGAACTATCGTTGTCCGTAGGGTGGTAGGATGTGGTTTTGCTCTTGTCCATAACTGAAATATTGCACAATTCCTGTATTAGTAGGTGTAAATTGTTCCCATTTGGTCAGAGTGCAACCTAGCAGTGAAGCCAGCCATAACGATTGGCAGTAAACTGATCCAGTAACATTTTTGAATACGCATGTGCATACCGGCTAAAATGATCGGTCATGACCAGCACATTTTCTAACCCTCTTTTGGATATTTCCAGCAATAACTTATTAATGCACATACTTTCTTATGGTTCCATTGACTCAATGGGCTGAATTACAGCTCGCTCTGGGTGACTGAATTGTTAAACCTTTTCGGTAACATACGCATGTAAACCAGGCTTGCCGAATTGCTCCTTCACCATTCTAGATGACCGATTTCTTCCCTGGTGTCCTAGGTCGTCATAGAGCGCGCTGAATATGATATTTCTGAGATGTTCTGGAACGACTATTACTATTTACAACTATCATTAAAGTAACATAAATACTCAAACATCAACGAAAATTTCGTAAAGTATTTCGTACAATAAAGTTACCGAATACAAAATCAATGTTCCTTATAGCAAAAGCCATAATTTCAAAACAAGATGTTTTCTGGTAACATGGATGTTTGTTCATTTTTCGTGTCACAATTAATTCCATTTTAAAGTCCCGCGCGCTGATATCTATCCATACGACACATGAACACTAACATAATATCAATATCACAATTTGAATATATATTGCGTTTTTCTTTCTGTGTTTTGGATGGATTTTACACTACAGCAAAACATTTCGATTGTACGAACAACCGATGGTGACACTACTGCTGCACCATGAAATATAATTGCAGGTCGTGAGAGTGGAGGTGAATATAAAACAAAGTATTCATATGGAATAACGCTTCCATATGTTTATGTGGCAAATAATTCACACCCCATACAGTGGAGCAAATGTGGAACTTTTTTTGAGGCAAGTGAAAGAAAGAAAAATGCAGTGCTATTTCGTCAGATGATTATCAGAAAGCAGCTAGAAACATGTCCTAACATTCCGCTGTGCACTTACAATGCCACAAATGTCAATGAGTCTGGCTTATGTTGCCAAGCATGCAGCTGCAACCTAACAACATGTGTCGACAAAGGCGACTGTTGTGCTGACATAATCGACGACGCGTATTTTGATATCAACGAAAAAATCAGCGTGTTTTCAAAACAATGCATTGCATTCACTTACGGCTTGAATTACTCAGATTATGTCAAATTAGGGATAAATTCTTGTCAATTGAACCTGAAGGACACGAATACACGACAAACACACACTCAAAGTGTAAATCTTCAAGATTTAGGGCCAGTTTACGATAGCGTAACATTCACCATATACAGGAACAAATATTGTGCGTACTGCCATGGCGTAAGCGAAAATAGGTAAGCATATTTTGAAGCAAAATTAAAATGTAATAGCTTTTCAGATGAAAGTAACAATGCGAGTGATTTGCTTTTTAAAGTGCTGGAAAACGAAGATTGTCATATTCATGTCTTTACTAATGAAACTCGGTACGACTTGGAATTCGGAAATTGCTTGCCAGTAATACACGACTGCAACGTTACGGGAAGTTGGACATTTTATGACGCTGAAATAGAGCGCGGTTGCCAAATGTTCAAATCACCTGTAGAAGCTTGGTACAGCGTCATGACTCCCTCGTTCATTTACACAAACAGGTTTCAAAATATATTTTGTCTTCTCTGCAATGGATTCAATGAAACACATAAACGATCAGGCTGTGGCAAAAAATTCAATGCAAATCAATTTCTCCGGATTGGTGGTGGTTTCAGTTCATTATTTTATGTGAGACAGACAATATCGTCTACCCATGCAGGTGTGGTAAGACATTGTGTATTCTTTAAATTTGATAAGATTCATAAATAGTATTATTATTGTTAAACATGCAAATATTGGTGAACCCTGCTGTTTTTAACGTAAATTCATTTTGATCCGTTCGATTACCCCTTTGGTCTATTGCTCCATCCTCGATATAATCTTATTAATGTACGAACAATTCACATTCTTCAGCTTAATCGATGACACTCTTAATTTCTATGAAAACAGTTAATGAGTTTGTATATTTCTTGTATTATTTTATTTTAAACAGAAAGACGTACATTGCGGCAAAAGAAAAACACAAGTAAACGGAAGATGCATTTTATTATTTGAACGTTACACCGATATCTTCATCCGAATACCGCTGCGGATCTTTCCTATAAAACAATTAAAAGCTGATATAGAAGCCAATTTAAATGGGACCCTGAATGCAATCAGTGATTTATTCAATCAAGACCAGGCGTTGAAGAATATATGTACAGAAAATATAACTTTAAACTTTCGTACTCATGTGTCATATTTCGAGGATATAAATTCAAAATCAACAACAGGAAACACATCATTAGATATTGTGTTGAAAGTCGTTTCAAATAATGGGGTTGACTCAAACATTACATTTGTATTAATGTCGTTGTTTCAGAATAAATATATACAGATCTGTATGGAGTGCATAACATTAGTGAACCGATCAGGAACGGATGAAAATAGCGACGTGTTCATTTACAAAGTAAAATATGACAGTGATCTGCTCTTAAAAGCACCAATATATGTCTCCAAGCGATATAGGGCCAGTCAGTTTTGACTAATAAATAATATTTTGCTAACGAACATCTTAAAGTTACAATACTACTCAAAAATCAACGGAAATTTCGGAAAGTAATTCGTAAAATAAAGTNGAGGTCAGTTCTAAAGTATGAAACTTATTTTATATCCCTGAAAATTATTGTGTTTGTACGAAGGAAACTCGATTAAGCTTATGTTCCAATTCGCCCGGTGTGAATGGGTAATCTAATATCGATGCTTTGTTCGAACTTGGTTCTATCTGCGGTTAAGCTGTGTGTTAGTTGCAAGACATAAAGTTTGTAATAAAATAAGTCGTTTTTGTATTCATTTATAAAAACAGGATATTAACCTTGCGCTTCTTAATAACCGCTTCAAATAAAAACAAATGATCAGGGCGGGACCAGGCTAAAGCACTTACGCATGTGCATAACATTAATTACACAAAAATCGAAAATATCAAAATGCTAGAACACATAAAATTGAAACCTTACACAGATACAAAGGGGAATTTTGATTGTGAATGTTTTTATGTTGTAGTTTTTTCATTTGTAAAACACTGTTTAATATAAAGCATAATAAACACGTTTGTGAGTATACGATCAAAAACATGGGTATACGCATGTTCATAATACATTGCATGAAATAGATAGGGAGAATAACATGCATTTACGTATTAATAACTATTTCTTTGTGTTTATAAATAAATCCCTCTGAAATTGAAGTATGTCTCCTCCACCGCGTCAAACATTTCTGGTGGATAAGTAATAGGCGTTCGAGCGAAATACCCCCTAAGTCCTTTTATACTCACAGCTTGGGCATGCATGTGTATCTCACGAAGCTTAATGTGTTATTGCATACAATAACAAATAAACATTTAAGTAAGTAGTTCTTCTAATTATGTTCGGGACACGCCTCGAAAAGTAGTAATGATGTAGTAGTAAGAGATTTCTTTTTCTAATTTACGTTAGATTCTCCTGATATCGTTGTGTCAAAGTTAATTCAATTTCTTTGAAAACATATCATCAAAGTTATTCTAACAGCAACTGGATTAGTTGTGTTGTCATTTAACCTTTTTCAATACAACAATGTTAAATTTACTAAAATAATTAAGAGTAGGTCATGTATTAAGTTTACCATAAATTGGCATGTTACATCAATGCATCTATCATAATAACGGTATTTCACATGAATTTCCGAAGTATTATATTGCACGGTCATTCCTTAACCCTAAAACCCCAGCCACACAGGAGCAGCGTTGGCGAGACGTCCTTATGGCATTCAAATAGTATGTAGAACGTTTAGATGCGAGCTGTGCAGTTGCATCCGGCCCCGTGGCATCGCTTAAAACGCCATTTCGTAGTGATCTGTTAAAGCACGGC